>CM049832.1:3183967-3336467 GCA_027422435.1 Schizopygopsis pylzovi | reverse complement strand
TGAAGCGGTATTATGGATTATGGACTTGTGTTTTAACTGGAAGCAATGGTTTGAAGTTAAAAACATCTTAATTATGGATTTGTTTGTTACAAACACACAGCTTTTCGCTTAAGTTAATTATTGTGATGGTTTTAATCAGCTTTTTGCACTCTCATTCTGACGGCACCCATCCACCAAAGAGGGCAAAATTGCAAAACTGACCAGTGCATGAAAAACAATGTTTTTTTTTTTGTTTTTTTTGTCTATAGTGCCTTAAAAGATAACACAAAAAAACTATTGAATACTGTATGTACATGCATTTAGTGATGACTGCATGTGTATAGGTTCTTTAAGTTTGTGTATAAGGATGTTTTGACTCTGTTGTCAGTCAAACAAACACTAGAACTTGACTGCTGCTCTACATTGTGGAAATAAAACAAAGGGTTTATTTTCATCAGGGACCAGGAATGAAAACTCTGCAGTGCTTGTGATTGTTTATGTGCATCGGTACCTTGTGATAAATGCTGCTAGTTTTCAGTTGCCTGCGACACAAAAGCCACATCATTCAAACCCCTGCATTCTCAGCGATACGACACACAGACTTCATCCAGAAGAGCAGGAGCTGCTGCAGATGATACGGTGATCGAGAGTGCAGGACAATTCTGGAAACACAAGTCAAAAGTGTGAAAACATCACACAACATACTATTTATCCGTGATCTTCTGGTGTCCAGATACTGCATGGCTCATGTTCCTCCGTTGTCTCAGCTGATTTGTTAATTGTGAGAGAGCTGATTGCGAGAACAAACCTGCTGAATGAATAGGTATGTAATTGAATCACTGTTGTGTAAAGTGTGGAGGCTGTAAACACAACCGTTTCTTAAACTGCACCTGGTTCAGTCTCGGTGGAGTTTAGACTGACTCATGTGTAATGTTTGCCCAAGAGCTGTGCATGCTATGATCATTTGATTTAATTGTGGCTAATTAAATGAGCTCCCAACTATACTTTATCAGCAGGAGATGAAGTCCACACTGAAGCAGAGCAGGTTAGAGTTAAAAGAGTTGAATGTTGTGTAATAGCCGTTCATTATTTTGTAGTTCACACAGTCTGCATTATCTGAGAGACACACACACATGCACATAATATGATGAATAGAAGCTGTAAAGCATTCTTCACTCAACTGTACACACAAATTAATGATGCTTGCTTTGTGTTAAACTCTGGGTCTCTTCATCATGTACATCAATCACAGCAGTCATATGCATGATTAACCCTATATCATATTTGATATGCAAATTTGTGAGGCTTTTAAATGTTGTTGAAAATCCTGTTGCACACAATCTACTTAATGCCTTCTGTCATCTGATTGACCGTTTAGACTTTATTAGCGCGTAAAAGGGCTTTTAGTGTAATTGTACAAACGTCCACCTTAAGCTCGTGCTTCACGTGTCTTTTTGCTGTGAAATCTTTTCAGATTTTTATAAAGTAAACACAAGAAAACATTTCATATTATTAGTAATATTTCAAGATGAACACTTACTGGACTGAAGCAGCTTAAGTTTACTTCAAGTTTCTCTTTTATTGTCTCCGCAAAGATACATTTGTCTCAGGCAATCGGGAGAGCAGATCAAACATACAATACAATTATTCAATAACCCCCCAAATACAAAAACATATCGCTCCTATCCTAATAATACACCAACATTACATGTAACACATCACATTACCCTCACCCACACAACAATTTTAATCCTTACTTCATTATCCAGACATCATATTTTAGAAAAAATCATGTAAAAATGTGAGTATCAAATATGATCATCAGGCTTTCGAGGGACGTTTATTTGTTCATCTCCCAATCATCATTGTATGTTTTAAAACTACAGAGCTTTGATCATAAAACTAAGCATTTAAATATCATCATATTATAAGATATAGAGTGACAACTGATTTTTATATGCATTTTCAGCCATATAAATATTAGCATCCATACTGTCACGGATGTACGGGGGGATCCAGGAACGAGGAGACGTGGAAGTTCGTTCAACACTTTATTCTCAAAACACAGAGATCGCTGGAGAACAGGTACACATCAAAATGACGTTAATACTGGACAAAGACACTGGGAACACTGAGGACTTATAAAGGGAAGGAAATGAAGGAGCAAACAAGATAATTAATAACACAGGGCTGGGGACTAATCAACTGAAGACACAGGGCTGGGAACTGATAATTACAAATGATGACAAGAACAGGAACTGACCAAATATGGGCACGAGAGGGGAAACACAAGAAACAGAGAGAGAGAGTCTGACATTACCCCCCCCTTCCAATAGGCGCGTCCCGCGCCGTATGACAGCGAAAGGGGAGGGGGGGTGGGCGCTCTGGAGGCCTCAAGGGACACGGAGACAGGACAGGACAGGAGGCCTCCAGGGCGGCGCCCGTTCCGGGAGCCATGGCGGAGCGGGGAGCTCGGGCGGCCTTGGCGGGTCAGGGGACTCGGGAGGCCATGGCGGATCGGGGAGCTCGGGTGGCCATGGTGGATCCGGGAACTCAGGAGGCCATGGCGGATCCGAGGACTCAGGAGGCCTTGGCGGGTCAGGGGACTCGGGAGGCCATGGCGGATCGGGGAGCTCGGGTGGCCATGGTGGATCCAGGAACTCAGGAGGCCATGGTGGATCCGAGGACTCAGGAGGCCTTGGCGGATCGGGGAGCTCGGGTGGCCATGGTGGATCCGGGAACTCAGGAGGCCATGGCGGATCGGAGAGCTTGGGTGGCCATGGTGGATCCGTGGACTCGGGAGACCATGGCGCAGCGGGGAGCATGGGAGGCCATGGCGGGTAGTCCCCCCCCCAAATTTCCTTGGGGAAATTCCCCCGCAGGTACTCTGGAGAGCCGGACGGGGCCGGCAGGGGCTCTGGAGAGTTGGACGGAGACAGCAGGGGCTCTGGAGAGCTGGACGGAACCAGCAGGGGCTCTGGAGAGCTGGACGGAGCCAGCCGGGGCTCTGGAGAGCTGGACGGGGCCAGCAGGGGCTCAGGAGAGCTGGACGGGGCCAGCAGGGGCTCTGGAGAGCTGGACGGAACCAGCAGGGGCTCTGGAGAGCTGGACGGAAACAGCAGGGGCTCTGGAGAGCTGGACGGAACCAGCAGGGGCTCTGGAGAGCTGGACGGGGCCAGCAGGGGCTCTGGAGAGCTGGACGGGGCCAGCAGGGGCTCTGGAGAGCTGGACGGAACCAGCAGGGGCTCTGGAGAGCTGGACGGAACCAGCAGGGGCTCTGGAGAGCTGGACGGAACCAGCAGGGGCTCTGGAGAGCTGGACGGAGCCAGCAGGGGCTCTGGAGAGCTGGACAGGACCAGCAGGGGCTCTGGAGAGCTGGACGGGACCAGCAGGGGCTCTGGAGAGCTGGATGGGACCAGCAGGGGTTCCCGGAACGGAGCGGAATCCGTGGGGTCCTGGAACAGAGCGGAGTGCGTGGGCTCCCGGGCCGGAGCGGAGTGCGTGGGCTCCCGGGCCGGAGCGGAGTGCGTGGGCTCCCGGGCCGGAGCGGAGTGCGTGGGCTCCCGGGCCGGAGCGGAGTGCGTGGGCTCCCGGGCCGGAGCGGAGTGCGTGGGCTCCCGGGCCGGAGCGGAGTGCGTGGGTGCATGCACTGGAGGGCACTGGCGAGGTGCAGGCACTGGAGGGTGCTGGCGAGGTGCAGGCACTGGAGGGCACTGTCGGGGAGCAGACACTGGAGGACGCAGTCTCGGAGCAGGCACTGGAGGGCGCAGTCTCGGAGCAGGCACTGGAGGGCGCAGTCTCGGAGCAGGCACTGGAGGGCGCAGTCTCGGAGCAGTTACTGGAGGGCGCAGTCTCGGAGCAGGCACTGGAGGGCGCTCGGGAAACGCGGGCACTCGGCGACGCTCGGGAAGCGCGAACTCTCTGGGGCGCTCGGGAAGCGCAATCTCTCGGGGGCGCTCGGGAAGCGCGGGCACTCGGCGGCGCTCGGGAAGCGCGGGCACTCGGCGGCGCTCGGGAAGCGCGGGCACTCGGCGGCGCTCGGGAAGCGCGGGCACTCGGCGGCGCTCGGGAAACGCGGGTACCGGGCTTGGGAGCGCAACAGCCCGTGGTCTTGGCTTAGCTGAGGGCGGCGGCTCAGGGCTGAGGAGGATGGAGCTGCTGAGGAGGCAGGGGGGATCCTTGGGGTTGGGCAAACGGGAGCCGTTGGAGAGGTATGCGGAGGGTCTCTGCGTGGGATGAGCTGGGGAGATGCGGCGCGTTCCTGCTGGAGTGGGATGACGAGGCCGGGGAATTTCCTCGACTTCCTCGTCGGAACCATTCAGAAAGAAGATTAGGTTAATTAGCTCGATCAATGGAAAATCACTATCTGGAAGATCGCAGCGTATAACTTCATCATCCAACCCCAGCAGGAAACACGCACCCAGAGCGGCCACATGCCAACTCACCCGGTTAGAGAGCTCAAGAAACTCCTCCACATATCTCTCCAACCTCCGACCGCCCTGCCGCAACCCACACAGCCCGTCCTCAGCTGAAGTCATCAGTAATTTTGGTCCAGTATTCTGTCACGGATGTACGGGGGGATCCAGGAACGAGGAGACGTGGAAGTTCGTTCAACACTTTATTCTCAAAACACAGAGATCGCTGGAGAACAGGTACACATCAAAATGACGTTAATACTGGACAAAGACACTGGGAACACTGAGGACTTATAAAGGGAAGGAAATGAAGGAGCAAACAAGATAATTAATAACACAGGGCTGGGGACTAATCAACTGAAGACACAGGGCTAGGAACTGATAATTACAAATGATGACAAGAACAGGAACTGACCAAATATGGGCACGAGAGGGGAAACACAAGAAACAGAGAGAGAGAGTCTGACACATACCAAATATCATAATTGTATTTATTGAGCCCCAACCTGAGCAAAAATGATTTGTTTTGTCCTTCATATTCTCACTATATCTTTCTATATGAGCCATGAAGGCCTGATGTATCAAATATGATGCTCTTCAAAAACGCATCTACAAACATTTTTTGAATTATTATTATAGTTGTTGTTGTTGTTGTTGTTATGATTACATAACAACTAAAGGTTCAATAACTATTTTTTTTTTTTTTTTTCAGAATGTCAGGTTAAGATGTATATTAGGGTTTTTAGGGGTCGTGTCAACTATTGTTTTTTTTTTCTCTATGTGGCCTACCAAACACATTTCTGTTAGCCAAGCTTTGCTCTAAAAACATAATAATGTCATCATAAATAGTTTGGGTGACCTTTTTAAACCCTCTCATCACCTTCACAATTAAACGAGTTGGCTTTTCTGCCTTTGAAACATCTAAATGTAAGCGACATCTTTGTATGTGAAATAAAAAGCAGTGCTTACATGCTCCAGGTTCGCTTTTGGGTTGAATATAGTTCACACTGCTCCACAGTAAAGTCCCATCACATTGTGATAGATTCATAAATCATTTAGTGCCACTTAAACAGTTCTGATCAGACTGAAATCATCAGGGATCTTGTTTAAAATAAACTTGAGCAGCTGGATCTTCCTGCAGAGAAACCACATTTTACTCTTTCGCTCAAAATTATTATAGTACTGTAACATTTCAAACAATAATGACTAGTCCCCAGTGCCTAGACAAACACATCTGTTTAAGCTTGTTTATGACAAACAAGAAGGGTGAGTGATGTTAAGCTTTGACCTTTTCTCACACATGTTTAATGTCACCGCTGTATCTGAAGGATTGTGTCATCTGTCAGCAAACACAGTCCGTCTCTCAGTCCTCGCTCAGCTGTGTGAGAGCATCTTTATTACTTAAAATACAATAAATGTTTCCAAAAAGAGCTGTTTTATTGCACTTCCTCATAATTCCCAAGGCAAAGCAAAAGCAAGATGAAGAAATAACTCTTCCTAATGCATCGACAAAACCACAGGCTGCAGATACAAATGTGTTTCCCTCATTCCACATAGAGGAAGATTTGTGTCAGTGTATGGAAATGAAAAGTCATCCTATGTGCTGTCAAAATAAATAAATAAGGAGATTTAAAAGCAGAAAGCGCCAAGGAGAACATGAAGGGATGACACATAGATCATCTGCATTCGGCTCATCTTCACTGGAGGGAAATACCTTTCACGGAGGATTTAATTCCCAGAGCACTTCAAATTAAAAGCAGTTTGTAGTTTGACTAGTTACAGCTATAGTCAGCTTCACTACGTTACAGACAAAAAAAGTAGCAAACATAACTGAAAGCCGCATAGCAACACCCTACCATCCACAGCAACTGCATAGCATTACCATAGCAAACAGTTGAAGTAAGTAGCTTCACTACAAGTAACTAACAAAAACAGAAAGTAGCATTTCAGGAAACCTCCCAGAACAAACTAGAAACTCCCTAGCAACCCCTCTGAGCACCCTAGCAACTGTATAGGAAAAACCAAGTAAAGCAGTTGAAGTAAATATTTGGCTTTGCTACTGGTTACTAACAAATACTAGAAAAACAACATCCCAGCACACCTTAGCAACTCCCTAGCACTGACTAAGAACACTCTAGGAACTTCTTAGCAACCGGCCAGTACACCACAGCAACTGCATAGCAACACCCTAATAAAGCAGTTGAAGTAGTCAGCTTCACAACAAGTTACTAAAAACAACATCCCAGGTATACCTAGCAACCACCTAGAACACCCTATTGACTGCATAGCAATACCCTAACAATGACACGGAACACCACAGCAACTGTATTGTAACACCCTAGCAACTACCAGAACTTCCTAGCAACTGCATCATATCTCTGTCTTCAGATTTGGAGCTTTTTAGCAAGGCTTTCTCAAGCCAACATCAAAGTTCATCTTGACAAGTTGATCTAGATTACACTGCTATGTTTTCCATATTTCTGATGTATTTCCACATGTTTTCTGCTGCACATTAATGAACGTCTCTGCACAGTATCTGTTTGTGCAGCAGCACATGTGTTCGCTCATTTAATCTGGCTGTTTTGCACTAAATGTTCCATCTGGGATCAACAAAGCTCCTGTCTATGGACTCGTGCCAGAAACATGTTTTGGTGAGGACAGATGTTTTCTCCATTATAATCAAATCAATTAGTCACACTGAAATGGACCCATATATACTCATGCATATAAACACAACTCAGTGTAACAGCAAAGACAAACTCCAGCATAATTGACAGATGGTAAGTCTCTACACTTTCTTGCTAGCAGTCATTATTCTGCAGAAATAACTCGGTCAGCGTGTGGCTGGTGTTAAGGGTGTTAAGGGCACATGTTAGCGGGAAGCACAGCCTGTCATGTGTGCTGACAGCGGGAAGCCAATCAGCCGACAGACCCCAAAATCATACACCATCATTACACACATCACATCCTGCTATCTCTCCAGGCACTGACCCAGAATAGCTCATCAGCCAATCAGATCAGGCGATTTTTCCCACTGACCAGGACCAACAGTTAGGCCGAGTAATTGGACAGGTCATCTTCTGAAACGCTCCAAATTCAGTCCTGTGTGTCCTCCTCGTGACTTACTACTGTTATTATCAGGATAGTGGACATTATTTAAAGTGACAATACGCCTAAAAATGAATATTCTGTCATTATTTAAATGTCTCAGTGTTTTGTTTGGTTTTTGTCCATTCAATGAACTCAACAGTCTCCAATGTTGTTTCCCGACATTTTGTTTTGTTTTCTGCAGAAGAAATAAAGAGAGTCATACTAATTTGGAAAGGCATGAACATTTTTTTTAAATCCAACTTTTAATTCAGTTCAGTGTGTGTAACACAAATATATTTCAGAGTAAAACAATATTATTTAAAAAAGTACCGAATATCATCAAATTATCGGCCAGTTATAAACAAATTCACCAAAAATATATTTTACTAAAATTAAATAAGCTTTAAATGTTTTAATTTAATTTAATATTTAATATTGAATTTAATTAATTTATATATATTTTTTATTTATTTAATAAATTATTTAATATTTAATTTGAATGAATGAATTTGAAATTGTTTATATTTTATTCTTTTAGAATTAATATATGGGTGAAACGGAGCATTATGAAAACCCATATCAGTTATACCAATGTGTTGCAAAATGATTCACTGTTTCGAAGTGCTCCAATTGGATCACGTATCACGAATCATTTGATTCAGATCGAGACATTAAAGTGTGTGTCGCAAATCATTTGATTCAGATCGAGACATTAAAGTGTGTGTTGGGACTTTAAAGTGTGTGTCGCAAATCATTTGATTCAGATCGAGACATTAAAGTGTGTGTTGGGACATTGAAGTGTGTGTCGCGAATCATTTGATTCAGATCGGGACTTTAAAGTGTGTCGCAAATCATTTGATTCAGATCGGGACTTTAAAGTGTGTCGCAAATCATTTGATTCAGATCGAGACTTTAAAGTGTGTGTCGCAAATCATTTGATTCAGATCGGGACTTTAAAGTGTGTGTCGCACATCATTTGATTCAGATCGGGACTTTAAAGTGTGTGTCGCAAATCATTTGATTCAGATCGGGACTTTAAAGTGTGTATTGCACATCATTTGATTCAGATCGGGACTTTAAAGTGTGTGTCGCACATCATTTGATTCAGATCGGGACTTTAAAGTGTGTGTCGCAAATCATTTGATTCAGATCGGGACTTTAAAGTGTGTATTGCACATCATTTGATTCAGATCGGGACTTTAAAGTGTGTGTCGCAAATCATTTGATTCAGATCGGGACTTTAAAGTGTGTCGCAAATCATTTGATTCAGATCGGGACTTTAAAGTGTGTCGCAAATCATTTGATTCAGATCGAGACTTTAAAGTGTGTGTCGCACATCATTTGATTCAGATCGGGACTTTAAAGTGTGTGTCGCAAATCATTTGATTCAGATCGGGACTTTAAAGTGTGTATTGCACATCATTTGATTCAGATCGGGACTTTAAAGTGTGTGTCGCAAATCATTTGATTCAGATCGGGACTTTAAAGTGTGTGTCGCACATCATTTGATTCAGATCGGGACTTTAAAGTGTGTGTCGCAAATCATTTGATTCAGATCGGGACTTTAAAGTGTGTATTGCACATCATTTGATTCAGATCGGGACTTTAAAGTGTGTGTCGCAAATCATTTGATTCAGATCGGGACTTTAAAGTGTGTCGCAAATCATTTGATTCAGATCGGGACTTTAAAGTGTGTGTCGCAAATCATTTGATTCAGATCGGGACTTTAAAGTGTGTATTGCACATCATTTGATTCAGATCGGGACTTTAAAGTGTGTGTCGTGAATCATTTGATTCAGATCGGGACTTCAAAGTGTGTGTCGCAAATCATTTGATTCAGATCGGGATTTTAAAGTGTGTGTCGCAAATCATTTGATTCAGATCGGGACTTTAAAGTGTGTGTTGCGAATCATTTGATTCAGATCGAGACTTTAAAGTGTGTGTCGCGAATCATTTGATTCAGATCGAGACATTAAAGTGTGTGTCGCAAATCATTTGATTCAGATCGAGACTTTAAAGTGTGTGTCGCAAATCATTTGATTCAGATCGAGACATTAAAGTGTGTGTCGCAAATCATTTGATTTAGATCGGGAATTTAAAGTGTGTATCACGAATCATTTGATTCAGATCGAGACATTAAAGTGTGTGTCGCAAATCATTTGATTCAGATCGGGACTTTAAAGTGTGTGTCGCGAATCATTTGATTCAGATCGAGACATTAAAGTGTGTGTCGCAAATCATTTGATTTAGATCGGGACTTTAAAGTGTGTATCACGAATCATTTGATTCCGATCGATTTGATTCAGATCGGGACTTTAAAGTGTGTGTCGCAAATCATTTGATTCAGATCGGGACTTTAAAGTGTGTGTCGCAAATCATTTGATTCAGATCGGGACTTTAAAGTGTGTGTCGCGAATCATTTGATTCAGATCGAGACATTAAAGTGTGTGTCGCAAATCATTTGATTCAGATCGGGACTTTAAAGTGTGTGTCGCAAATCATTTGATTCAGATCGGGCCTTTAAAGTGTGTGTCGCAAATCATTTGATTCAGATCAAGACATTAAAGTGTGTGTCGCAAATCATTTGATTCAGATCGGGACTTTAAAGTGTGTGTCGCAAATCATTTGATTCAGATCGGGACTTTAAAGTGTGTGTCGCAAATCATTTGATTCAGATCGAGACTTTAAAGTGTGTGTCGCAAATCATTTGATTCAGATCGGGACTTTAAAGTGTGTGTCGCAAATCATTTGATTCAGATCGGGACTTTAAAGTGTGTGTCGCAAATCATTTGATTCAGATCGGGACTTTAAAGTGTGTGTCGCGAATCATTTGATTCTGATCGGGACTTTAAAGTGTGTCGCAAATCATTTGATTCAGATCGGGACTTTAAAGTGTGTGTCGCAAATCATTTGATTCAGATCGGGACTTTAAAGTGTGTCGCAAATCATTTGATTCAGATCGGGACTTTAAAGTGTGTGTCGCAAATCATTTGATTCAGATCGGGACTTTAAAGTGTGTGTCGCAAATCATTTGATTCAGATCGGGACTTTAAAGTGTGTGTCGCAAATCATTTGATTCAGATCGGGACTTTAAAGTGTGTATTGCACATCATTTGATTCAGATCGGGACTTTAAAGTGTGTGTCGCAAATCATTTGATTCAGATCGGGACTTTAAAGTGTGTCGCAAATCATTTGATTCAGATCGGGACTTTAAAGTGTGTGTCGCGAATCATTTGATTCAGATCGGGACTTTAAAGTGTGTATTGCACATCATTTGATTCAGATCGGGACTTTAAAGTGTGTGTCGTGAATCATTTGATTCAGATCGGGACTTCAAAGTGTGTGTCGCAAATCATTTGATTCAGATCGGGATTTTAAAGTGTGTGTCGCAAATCATTTGATTCAGATCGGGACTTTAAAGTGTGTGTTGCGAATCATTTGATTCAGATCGAGACTTTAAAGTGTGTGTCGCGAATCATTTGATTCAGATCGAGACATTAAAGTGTGTGTCGCAAATCATTTGATTCAGATCGAGACTTTAAAGTGTGTGTCGCAAATCATTTGATTCAGATCGAGACATTAAAGTGTGTGTCGCAAATCATTTGATTTAGATCGGGACTTTAAAGTGTGTATCACGAATCATTTGATTCAGATCGAGACATTAAAGTGTGTGTCGCAAATCATTTGATTCAGATCGGGACTTTAAAGTGTGTGTCGCGAATCATTTGATTCAGATCGAGACATTAAAGTGTGTGTCGCAAATCATTTGATTTAGATCGGGACTTTAAAGTGTGTATCACGAATCATTTGATTCAGATCGGGACTTTAAAGTGTGTGTCGCAAATCATTTGATTCAGATCGGGACTTTAAAGTGTGTGTCGCAAATCATTTGATTCAGATCGGGACTTTAAAGTGTGTGTCGCGAATCATTTGATTCAGATCGAGACATTAAAGTGTGTGTCGCAAATCATTTGATTCAGATCGGGACTTTAAAGTGTGTGTCGCAAATCATTTGATTCAGATCGGGACTTTAAAGTGTGTGTCGCAAATCATTTGATTCAGATCGAGACATTAAAGTGTGTGTCGCAAATCATTTGATTCAGATCGGGACTTTAAAGTGTGTGTCGCAAATCATTTGATTCAGATCGGGACTTTAAAGTGTGTGTCGCAAATCATTTGATTCAGATCGAGACTTTAAAGTGTGTGTCGCAAATCATTTGATTCAGATCGGGACTTTAAAGTGTGTGTCGCAAATCATTTGATTCAGATCGGGACTTTAAAGTGTGTGTCGCAAATCATTTGATTCAGATCGGGACTTTAAAGTGTGTCGCAAATCATTTGATTCAGATCGGGACTTTAAAGTGTGTGTCGCAAATCATTTGATTCAGATCGGGACTTTAAAGTGTGTCGCAAATCATTTGATTCAGATCGGGACTTTAAAGTGTGTGTCGCAAATCATTTGATTCAGATCGGGACTTTAAAGTGTGTGTCGCAAATCATTTGATTCAGATCGGGACATTAAAGTGTGTGTCGCAAATCATTTGATTTAGATCGGGACTTTAAAGTGTGTATCACGAATCATTTGATTCAGATCGGGACTTTAAAGTGTGTGTCGCAAATCATTTGATTCAGATCGGGACTTTAAAGTGTGTGTCGCAAATCATTTGATTCAGATCGGGACTTTAAAGTGT
Source organism: Schizopygopsis pylzovi (assembly GCA_027422435.1). Lineage (NCBI taxonomy): Eukaryota > Metazoa > Chordata > Actinopteri > Cypriniformes > Cyprinidae > Schizopygopsis > Schizopygopsis pylzovi. The sequence goes on along the minus strand of CM049832.1, from coordinate 3,324,291 downwards.
GTGTCGCGAATCATTTGATTCAGATCGAGACATTAAAGTGTGTGTCGCAAATCATTTGATTCAGATCGGGACTTTAAAGTGTGTGTCGCAAATCATTTGATTCAGATCGGGACTTTAAAGTGTGTCGCAAATCATTTGATTCAGATCGGGACTTTAAAGTGTGTGTCGCAAATCATTTGATTCAGATCGGGACTTTAAAGTGTGTCGCAAATCATTTGATTCAGATCGGGACTTTAAAGTGTGTGTCGCAAATCATTTGATTCAGATCGGGACTTTAAAGTGTGTGTCGCAAATCATTTGATTCAGATCGGGACATTAAAGTGTGTGTCGCAAATCATTTGATTTAGATCGGGACTTTAAAGTGTGTATCACGAATAATTTGATTCAGATCGGGACTTTAAAGTGTGTGTCGCAAATCATTTGATTCAGATCGGGACTTTAAAGTGTGTGTCGCAAATCATTTGATTCAGATCGGGACTTTAAAGTGTGTGTCGCGAATCATTTGATTCAGATCGAGACATTAAAGTGTGTGTCGCAAATCATTTGATTCAGATCGGGACTTTAAAGTGTGTGTCGCAAATCATTTGATTCAGATCGGGACTTTAAAGTGTGTGTCGCAAATCATTTGATTCAGATCGAGACATTAAAGTGTGTGTCGCAAATCATTTGATTCAGATCGGGACTTTAAAGTGTGTGTCGCAAATCATTTGATTCAGATCGGGACTTTAAAGTGTGTGTCGCAAATCATTTGATTCAGATCGAGACTTTAAAGTGTGTGTCGCAAATCATTTGATTCAGATCGGGACTTTAAAGTGTGTGTCGCAAATCATTTGATTCAGATCGGGACTTTAAAGTGTGTGTCGCAAATCATTTGATTCAGATCGGGACTTTAAAGTGTGTGTCGCGAATCATTTGATTCAGATCGGGACTTTAAAGTGTGTCGAAAATCATTTGATTCAGATCGGGACTTTAAAGTGTGTGTCGCAAATCATTTGATTCAGATCGGGACTTTAAAGTGTGTCGCAAATCATTTGATTCAGATCGGGACTTTAAAGTGTGTGTCGCAAATCATTTGATTCAGATCGGGACTTTAAAGTGTGTGTCGCAAATCATTTGATTCAGATCGGGACTTTAAAGTGTGTGTCGCAAATCATTTGATTCAGATCGGGACTTTAAAGTGTGTATTGCACATCATTTGATTCAGATCGGGACTTTAAAGTGTGTGTCGCAAATCATTTGATTCAGATCGGGACTTTAAAGTGTGTCGCAAATCATTTGATTCAGATCGGGACTTTAAAGTGTGTGTCGCGAATCATTTGATTCAGATCGGGACTTTAAAGTGTGTATTGCACATCATTTGATTCAGATCGGGACTTTAAAGTGTGTGTCGTGAATCATTTGATTCAGATCGGGACTTCAAAGTGTGTGTCGCAAATCATTTGATTCAGATCGGGATTTTAAAGTGTGTGTCGCAAATCATTTGATTCAGATCGGGACTTTAAAGTGTGTGTTGCGAATCATTTGATTCAGATCGAGACTTTAAAGTGTGTGTCGCGAATCATTTGATTCAGATCGAGACATTAAAGTGTGTGTCGCAAATCATTTGATTCAGATCGAGACTTTAAAGTGTGTGTCGCAAATCATTTGATTCAGATCGAGACATTAAAGTGTGTGTCGCAAATCATTTGATTTAGATCGGGACTTTAAAGTGTGTATCACGAATCATTTGATTCAGATCGAGACATTAAAGTGTGTGTCGCAAATCATTTGATTCAGATCGGGACTTTAAAGTGTGTGTCGCGAATCATTTGATTCAGATCGAGACATTAAAGTGTGTGTCGCAAATCATTTGATTTAGATCGGGACTTTAAAGTGTGTATCACGAATCATTTGATTCAGATCGGGACTTTAAAGTGTGTGTCGCAAATCATTTGATTCAGATCGGGACTTTAAAGTGTGTGTCGCAAATCATTTGATTCAGATCGGGACTTTAAAGTGTGTGTCGCGAATCATTTGATTCAGATCGAGACATTAAAGTGTGTGTTGCAAATCATTTGATTCAGATCGGGACTTTAAAGTGTGTGTCGCAAATCATTTGATTCAGATCGGGACTTTAAAGTGTGTGTCGCAAATCATTTGATTCAGATCGAGACATTAAAGTGTGTGTTGCAAATCATTTGATTCAGATCGGGACTTTAAAGTGTGTGTCGCAAATCATTTGATTCAGATCGGGACTTTAAAGTGTGTGTCGCAAATCATTTGATTCAGATCGGGACTTTAAAGTGTGTGTCGCAAATCATTTGATTCAGATCGGGACTTTAAAGTGTGTGTCGCAAATCATTTGATTCAGATCGGGACTTTAAAGTGTGTGTCGCAAATCATTTGATTCAGATCGGGACTTTAAAGTGTGTGTCGCGAATCATTTGATTCAGATCGGGACTTTAAAGTGTGTCGCAAATCATTTGATTCAGATCGGGACTTTAAAGTGTGTGTCGCAAATCATTTGATTCAGATCGGGACTTTAAAGTGTGTCGCAAATCATTTGATTCAGATCGGGACTTTAAAGTGTGTGTCGCAAATCATTTGATTCAGATCGGGACTTTAAAGTGTGTGTCGCAAATCATTTGATTCAGATCGGGACTTTAAAGTGTGTGTCGCAAATCATTTGATTCAGATCGGGACTTTAAAGTGTGTCGCGAATCATTTGATTCAGATCGAGACTTTAAAGTGTGTGTCGCAAATCATTTGATTCAGATCAGGACTTTAAAGTGTGTGTCGCAAATCATTTGATTCAGATCGAGACTTTAAAGTGTGTGTCGCAAATCATTTGATTCAGATCGGGACTTTAAAGTGTGTGTCGCAAATCATTTGATTCAGATCGAGACTTTAAAGTGTGTGTCGCAAATCATTTGATTCAGATCGGGACTTTAAAGTGTGTGTCGCAAATCATTTGATTCAGATCGGGACTTTAAAGTGTGTCGCGAATCATTTGATTCAGATCTAGACATTAAAGTGTGTGTCGCGAATCATTTGATTCAGATCGGGACTTTAAAGTGTGTGTCGCGAATCATTTGATTCAGATCTTGGACTTTAAAGTGTGTGTCGCGAATCATTTGATTCAGATCGAGACTTTAAAGTGTGTGTCGCAAATCATTTGATTCAGATCGAGACTTTAAAGTGTGTGTCGCAAATCATTTGATTCAGATCGAGACTTTAAAGTGTGTGTCGCAAATCATTTGATTCAGATCAAGACTTTAAAGTGTGTGTCGCACATCATTTGATTCAGATCGGGAATTTATAGTGACTTCTATCAGAATGTCATCTGAATGTTTGTTTAATAGTTTGATTGATAAAAAATTTATCATTTAACAAATCATTTTTTTAAAGAAAAATAATGTTATTGGCAAAGAACAAGAATATTTATTGTACCTTTTGTAGTGTGGTTCCCCTTTAAACATGCATCTTTTGAAAGAGAAATTCCATTGTTATTATTAATGTTAATGTTAATATTATTAGTGCTACCAGAACTGTCTCAATTATAATTAGGCTGAACAAAATAACCTTTATGAATTTCAAATCTGTTGTTATGGGTTTGAAATTATGTGGGGCTTTGTTTTCTGAGTACAACCCTGAAACTGTTTGCTGATTTAGCTGCATAAGGCCTGTGGTTTTGTAATAAAGAACTGCTGTATGAATTTATCACGCAAACAAATTCATAGTCAACGAAAAACCAATTCCAGCATCAAAACAACATGTTGCTCACTGTCCTTCTCTTACCTCTCACCGTACATACATGAATCCAGCTCCCCTCATGGATCAGGACATCAAGAGGAATATCTGCGATCTTCAACATCTGGCAAATGTTGTTTATGCGCCGCTGCTGTGACATGCATATTCATATACAGTTCATCAACTCGCGTCGCGCTCCGTCCTAATGTGCTGCGCCCGAGGCTGGTGTGCACAAAAGAACATCGCTTTGCTGAAACACAGGCCATCCATCAAAGAAATGCAAATCTTTCTGGTGAGGCATGTTCTCTTCAGGGGGAAAAATACAGAGATGAGGATTCTAGAATTTAAGAGATAGAAACTCATGTCAGTTGATTGGTCAAAGGTTGAACCTTTGAGGCTCTGAAGAATGGAAAAACCCAACATGCTGAAAAAATTAATAATATTTGAAGAATTGTTCATTCCAAAAAAAAAAAAAACTTTAGTTTGTAATAATAAACAGAAAACATGTTTACAATAAAGCACTTACAATCAAAGCTCAGAAGACTTAAGGAATAGTTGAAGAATGAAAATGTGAAACTTTGCAGAAAATGTACTCACCCTCAGATCATCCAAGATGTAGATGAGTTTGTTTCTTCATCAGATTTGGAGAAATGTAGAATCGCATCACTTGTTCACCAATGAATCCCCTGCAGTGAATGGGTGCCGTCAGAATAAGAGTCCAAACAGCTGATAAAAACATTACAATAATCCACACCACTCCAGTCCATCAATTAATGTCTTGTGAAGCCAAAAGTTGTGTTTGTAAGAAACAAATCCGCCAATTAAGGCTTTATTTTTAAACCACCATCTCTGGTCACAATATGAGTCCATAATTCTTAATAAAGCTATTTATCTTCTTTCTATTTAGCAGGTATCTCCTGTTGTCTTTCACATAAAAAAATCCACCCATATTTTAGTTTTGTGCTGATATAGCTTGTAGATAGTGCTTGATCTGAGCAGATTTCTCTCCTGATTCAGATTAAACGATTTTGTTTCAATAGAGAGACTCATATTTTAGCCAGAAGCTACAGTTTGAAGTTAAAAACATAGTAATGATGGATTGGTTTCTTACAAACATGCAGTTTTTTGCTTCATAAGACATTAATTGATGGACTGGAGTGGTGTGGATTACTTGTAGATTATTGTGATGTTTTTATCAGCTGTTTGGACTCTCATTCTGACGGCACCCATTCACTGCAGAGCATCCATTGCTGAGCAAGTGATGGAATGCTGCATTTCTTCAAATCCGTTAATATATAAATGAGTATTTAAAAACAAATGTAAACATCAAAACCATTGCTGAAAGTAACTAAAACTAAACCCAAATGTAATGTGAAAAAAGTATAAATTAAACTAAATTAAAAACCCATCAGAAAATGTAGAACTATAAGAACCCATCGACATTTTATAGCTGATTTCACAGAGCTGAAGCTCTTACTGAAAGCGTGTTAATGCACAAGTGTTCAATAGCAGCCTGCAATGCAGCCGCTTCTCAGGGAATTAAAGAACCGCTGCTGTCTGATAGCGACTATTAACTCCACTCAACAGATTTTACACGTGAACGGAGAAACCGGCTGTCCGAAGGGACAAGGAAAGCATGAAGACGAGTGTGTGTGTGTGTGTGTGTGTGTGTGTGTGTGTGTGTGTGTGTGTGTGTGTGTGTGTGTGTGTGTGTGTGTGTGTGTGTGTGTGTGTGTGTGTGTGTGTGTGGAAGGAATTAACATACAGATTGGCTCTTTCAGTGTCCCATTATGTGCTGAGGTTTCATTATCATGGCAGGTTCAGCTGTGCAAGGAAACAAATGCCAAGTATACATTAAATGACAAAGTAGGAGTAAAGCATGCTGCATTTGCAATTACTTTGATATCATGAGTTTGCATTCATGACGTTTCATTTAAGTCATTTCCAGCAGCCACACTAATCTCATTTATCTTCAGTATATGCCTGTTTGTGTATTGCACGATAGCATTCATTGCAGACTTTTCGGTTCAGCATGGGATGCTACGCTTTCATCGAAACAGAAATGCTGATATAGCATAATCTGACTATACGGTGAATCTCACCGACAGGCTCATTTCTGATGTAGTGCAGTGGTTGATTAATCTTTTCACTCTGTACTTAACCCTAAACTAATGCCTTTTAAATTCTGGGTTATGAAACAATGATCCAGAGAAGAGTCAAGTACATTGTCTGTGCTAAAGACTACTGTAAGTACATAAAGAAATACAAGGGAAAATAAAATATGTATTCAATTGAAATAATTAAATATTAAATTAAATATAAACAAATAATTAATATTCAATGAAGGCTAATTCAAAAAGGAAAAAAAATATTCAAATTTAAATATTAAAAGTCATACATATATAGTCAAATAAATAAATAAATAAATAAAGGAAAGGTCACAAATTAAAGTAAGGAAAGTAAATAAATAAAAAGTCAAATATTTTGTCAAATAAAAATATAAATTCAAATATTTAAATAAATATATAATATTAAAGGAAATGTACAAATTTAAAAATCAACATAACATGTAAAAAATGTCAAATAAACGAACAGAACTATTTTGATATGTCATGCCAATACTTCTTATTTCAATAAGAAAAGCATAAACATGAGCAGGAAAAAGTATTGTGTCTTTATGAGATATTTGAGGTGAATCTTTGAGTCAAACCGTTAAATGATGGACCTGGTTTCTATCCTCTCTTGCTTCATCAGCAGTAATCAGTGATCAGGTGCCTCCTCTCTTCTCTTCTTCCTCCAGTTCTGGTCATTTGGCAAACAGCTGTTGAGGAAACGGCTTCATCAATCAGAGTATTTAGCGGCGCTCTTTTGCCCCGTCCCTGAATTGACTTTCCCATTAGCTCTTTTGTGAGTGTTGGTAGGGGACATACATTATCTGTCGGGTCTCAGCCTGTCGAATACATTCAGGTTTTATTTGATATTTAAAGCAGCTGACACGAGGAATACCTGATGAGAACGAGCTGATGGGTCTGTGCTGCGACGTGTGCAGCGTTTGCAAAGGAAACATGTCATGTGGACGACTCTGAAGTTTCTCCATTTTTAGCCCTCTTTCACTTCTCCTCTCGCCAGTCAGGGACTAATTAGCCACGAAGAGATCGATACAGCAAACAGTTAGTTTTAATGAAGCTTATCCTCAATGAGCACTATATAGTCTTTTTATGGAACACCTGCCTTTTCTATTTTGGAGATATATCCAAAAGAGTGTCTTAATTTGCTTAATTTGACTCCCTCTGCCAATGCATTGATGAAATGAACAGTTGGATGAGCCAGAACTCTCTTCAGTTAAACAAGGAGAAAATTAAATTGTAATTTCATGTGAATTTAATGATACACTTAAAAAAAATTCAAGCACCAAAAATGTACTAAAATATGAGTAGAACTTACCAACTTCTGAACTCTCAAGTCAATTCATTATTCATACTAAATAAGATTTTGAGATAAATAAGTGGTATGACGGGGGGGGGGGGATCGAAATTAACACGCACACAGAAAGATAAGTAAACATAAATAAACTACTTAATAATATTAAATAATAATAATTAAAAATGTATATAACTTGCTATACAAACTTGTAAAAATGCACAGTCTTAAAATAAATAAACATTTCATTATTAATATTAAATAATAATTAATTTAATATTTTAAATTCTTTAATAGTTTATATGACTACAATACATACAATACAATACAATTAATACAAGCACATAAAAACCTACAGACTCGTAAAATAAAAATAAATAAGTAAATAATTACGTGAAATATTTTGAATAGAATGAAGTTTTCTGTAAAAGGACTTTTCACGTTTCATGAGTTTTAGTGGTTTGCTGTAAGTGAGCAATTAGTAATAGACAGATTGGCCTCATTGTTCTGGTCTGGGCTGATGTTGTACAACACAAATATATTTGTAATGTCTATGGAGGCAGTTTTTGCTGTTTCAAAGTCTGAAATTGTTCAGTAAATGCTTGTTATTCTTTCCTCTCGAAGCACAAAGCATCTCCTAATGAAACCTCGTACGAGTTCTGCTGCTTTCACATGATAATAGAGCTAAAAACACTAATGTGTTTCCAAGCCGGTGTATTGGTTATGAAGCCACGTTCTCACCTGAATGAGGAGGAAGCATCAAACCATGACTGTGCTCGTCATCTATCGAAGAACAAAGATAAAGGACAGTTTAATGTTCCACGTCTAAATCATGCAGTGCTGTATAGTGTATGTGACGCATTTTGAATGCTTATTTAATAACAACTGGTTGACCCGCTTCAACAGTGGATTTAATAAGTCCAGCACTGGAATAACAGAGAAGACAGCAGCCAATCAACATGATACCAAACAGTTCAGTCCTCCTGTGAAGGCAGACAGGGAGTTTCTGACCATTAATAGTGTTTGTGTGTGTCCCAAAACGCATGTTTTCTATCGTCTGTGTGGTCAGTGATTGTCAGCAGGCTGTAATGCAGTAATACAGCTGACATTTCAGCTAATAAACTCTCTTTGGATGGACTTTCTTCAACATACAGTACATTTACTCTCTCTATTAAATCCCTCGGTTCAAAGTTGTACCAAAAGGAGAGTTTTGCCCACCTTTAAGTTGTGACTTACTTTCTTCTGTGGAGCACAAAAAGAAATGTGCATGTTGATCTTGACCATAAATTAAAGCAGAGAGCAAAAACTGCACACTTTAAAAATAAAAATATAAGTAGTTACGTGCTATATTCCAAGTCTTCTGAAGCTAAACTATTGTTTTAAATGGCCTGTATCTTTTCCTGTATCTTTGGAACAGCTCATTGTACTGTATGTAAATAATAACATAAATATTATCCTCCCTTACAAAAACAGATTATTTAACTAAAATGCAGTATTGTAAATGTAATAATGTAAAATGTAATTTATTACTTTAGGAATCTTTGATGAATAGAAAGTTCAAAAGAAGTCTCTTCTGCTCACCAAGCCTGTATTTATTTAATCCAAAGTACAGCAAAAAGTTTACAATTTTGAAATATTTGTATTATTTAAAATAAATGTTTTCTATTTGAATATACTTTAAAATGTAAATATTCTAATATTTTGAGATACTGATTTTTGACTTTCATTAGCTGTAAGATCTAATCATCAAAATAAAAACAAAACAACGTTTGAAGTGTTTTACTTTACATGTAATGAATCTAAAATATATTAAAGTTTCACTTTTTGAAATAAGTTACAAGAAAAAAAAAACTTTTTCACCATATTCAAATTTTTTAGATGTACCTGTAATGTTACAAAAGCGTTTTATTATTTCAGATAAATGCTAATCTTTGGATCTTTCTATTCATCAAAGAATCCTGACAATTTTAATTTAAATAAAATAATAATAATAAATGTTTCTTGAGCAGCAAATCAGTATATTATAATGATTTCTGAAGATCATGTGACACTGAAGACTGGAGTAATGATGCTGAAAATTCAGCTTTGATCACAGAAATAAATTACATTTCACAATATAGTAAAATAGAAAGAAGTTATTTTAAATATTTAAAAAATATATTTCTCAACATTAATGCTTTTGCTGTATTTTGGATGAAATAAATGCAGGCTTAGTGAGTAGAAGAGAATTCTTAAACATTTTTTACTTTTGACTGGTAGCATATATACTGTATATATATACTGTACACACACACACACACACACACACACACACACACACACACACACACACACGCACACACACAAAATATATGTAAATATACTAATAAAAACATTGGGCTGCGATTCTGTCATAGGTGCTATTGCAAAACAAGCTTTTATTGAAGGATGCCAATTATAATAATTGACCCATTTCAACAATTTAAATTAGTTATGGCCCATTTATTCTGAGGCTCAGAGAAAGGTTGGAAAATGGTCATAAAAATAAATGATGACTATTTCTGTGCAAGACATCGTGACTAAAATGATAAGTCTCCTCTAAGTGTTTTCATTTTCTGTTCATTTGGCACTATGTACTCTTTCAGACACCTTTGGAAGTAAATGTTCATTAAAGCTTTTTGAGTGTGCAATAATCAGCCGTAGGTGCCTGCCAATTATTCCATTCAACCATGCATTTTTCTTGCTGGTTTTGTTCTAATTACAGTTCTGTAACAACACAGAGATTTGCATTGCATTACAGTGATGATGTGTTAGCCTGAGGTAAACAGCTGTTATTATGGTATGTATCTCTGTTTAATGCAAGCCCACAAACGACCTATTGACTAGCAGGCCGTGATTATTCCGGTTGTGTAGGACTGATTGTAATTCTCTCAGGGCTAGTCAGCGCGGTTCTGCTTCACAGCTTGTTTCCTCGGCTAGTGTAGAAAAACAACTTGTTCAGTGGTGACGAGAGGTTAGAGTGAAAACACTGCTTCAGTTTGAATGAGCATCACCGGGAAGATGCAGTCGAGCAGACATACGCCAGTGAACACACACACAAGACACGCAAATGTGTTCTGACACGCCATCACACACTATGAGACATAGACCTGGGAACAGTGTACAGCTGCAGTTCTTCTCCATGAGAACTGCTGAACAGGTAACATGAGCTCAGTTTCCCAAACTTAGTTAAACGTGGGGCGTAAGGGTACTCAGAAATGAGTTCGGTGCATTTTTCCCTTCAGTGGGGAAAACAAACAACATCAAAATTGCTTCTTATTATATTGAAGATATACATTTATAATATTAAAACCAATATAAAATAGGAGTTATACTTAAGTTCCACATGTATTGGTTAAAAAATAAAATGCTGTATTTCGGCACACATGCATCCCGAAGATATTCAGTACAAATATATGTGTTACGTTAAGTTTATCAGCAAAAATAACATAAGAGTATTTTCATATTTGGACAACAAAGCCAAAACCCTGACATTTTTGGCAATTTATAAATCGTAGCTGGGAAAAAGATGACTTACTGTATGGTCACCTATAGGTGAACTACTCACATACAATGCTGTCTAGGAAGGCAGATCAGCTGTTATGTTGTCTTGCACAATTCTGTTGCTGAAAAAATGTCATGAAATACAAACAACAGATGGAAATATGTGCAATTATTCACCAGGAATGAAAGGAAAAAAGAGAGAGATTCTTAGAATAGATTTTAATTTCTCATATACGTGACTCATTGGATATCATTTTTTTAAAATAAATATAAAAGTACAATCATCGTTATAAATGTGCAACTTGCAACCAGAAGTCATTTGCATACAGTAAATCAATTATACACCACGATGCAGAAAACATGGGACATGACTTATGAGACTTATGAGGACTGATAACCAGGTAACCAGGTCTAGATTACTGACCAGCTCTTCACACCACACAGATGACTAAAGAAGTGGCCTAATGAGGGCCATCCTGCAGGGAGGGAGGAGAGAGAGAGAGAGAGAGAGGAGAGAGAGAGAGAGAGAGAGAGAGAGAGAGAGAGAGAGAGGGAGAGAGAGAGAGAGAGAGAGAGAGAGAGAGAGAGAGAGGAGAGAGAGAGAGAGAGAGACAGAGCGAGAGAGAGAGAGAGAGAGAGAGAGAGAGAGAGAGAGAGAGAGAGAGAGAGAGAGAGAGAGAGAGAGAGAGAGAGGAGAGAGAGAGAGAGAGAGAGAGAGAGAGAGAGAGAGAGAGAGAGAGAGAGAGAGAGAGAGAGAGAGAGAGGAGAGAGAGAGAGAGAGAGAGAGAGAGAGAGAGAGAGAGAGAGAGAGAGAGAGAGAGAGAGAGAGAGAGAGAGAGGAGAGAGAGAGAGAGAGAGAGAGAGAGAGAGAGAGAGAGAGAGAGAGAGAGAGAGAGAGAGAGAGAAGAAGAAAGAGAAGAAGAAGAAGAGAAAGAAATGTCTCAACCATTTCTTGAACTGCTACTATAATTTGATTTACATGAAATCAAAAATCAATCCTATTTACTTTTTCACCAATTATGTAAATATAATTATTTTCAAATATTTCCTTTTTTAATAACTCTACTTTTGTCATTTTATTAATAAACTTTTTATAACAGTAAATATTTACATTATTTACTATTAACACATTTTCCTCAACCAGAGTTATTTTAGAAGTTATATATTATTATAGTTTTGTAATATTTTATAAAGTTCATAATATTTCTTAGTTGATTTATTTATTTTCTGCTTTCATTTTTCAATTTATTTAAAGTTTTAGTAATTTTGCTGTGTTTTGTCCATATAAGTTATGATTATTTAATTTAATAGATTTTTATTTTAACTGCTAATTGAAATTAAAAGTAATTTTTGATTTAATTGTAGTTTTATTTAACCATAATACCTCTGCTGTGAACAATTCATTAATTAATGTTAGTCCTGTGTAAAATATGTTTCGACTTCATAATCGTTCATCAAAATATCATAATGTGTATTGTTTTATTTTCCTATCATTCAAAGATCATTTTTCCCCATCCAACAAATTCCCAGAAGATAAAATCAAGATTACGTTTCGTGTTTCAATCAGAAAGGTCGTGTTATATAAAAATAGGCTTTTAATGCCATTTCATGTCGACTTTAACCTTCATTGTAAATGTGAATGACATGAACCTAATCTGAAGGTTGCCTTGCATGTTATGTTTGTGCAAAAACAGAAGAAATAACGAGAGCGGGAGAGACGAACATATTCTCTTCTTGCATACGGAGAAGGAATCTTTCTTCAAATATAATGATGAGTCACACTCATCACAATTATCAAATCTGATATGCACGTCAAGCACATCTTTTGATTGAACAATGCAAATACATGCAATCTCTGTTTCTCGAGGGGAGACCAGGAATAACTTTTCCTTCATAACTCACACACAACAACTATTATACCTCTGGTATAAGAACCATTCATATGCTTTAATAGTAAGAGTGCATTAAATAAATACATTGAGAAAGACTGAACATAAGGAGGATAGTATGTTTGAATTCATAATCTTATCTTTATCTTTACAGTAGCTGTCAAAATGACTGTAATGTAAAAGAGCCATTATTATAATTATCTGCAATGACTTTGATAATGTAATAAAAATAGCCATCGACTAGATTATATCATGCACATTAAATGTTAAATATTCAGTCTTTCAGTTAAACTAGAGACACTTTATCTTGAGATCGTGAAGAAAAACATTTGCCAAAAAAAGGGCTGAATAACTATCATTTTATTTTATTGTGTTAGAATTAAATATTAATTTAAAATAGTAATAATTGTCCCTGGTCTCCCATACAACACTTCTAGAAACCCTTTACGTCTCTGTTTATTTCAACCTCTGTACTGCTTTTGAAACATGAGCTTTTCTCTCCAATGACAAAAACACAAAACAAGTGATATTTTAGTGATTTTCTCATATTTGTTCCACCTTTAGAGCATCCTTTATAGACCCCATTCTCTAAAGCGAGTCCGATCTTTTGCATGAATTTACCAAAAATGAGCCGTAATCTAAACCTGGTTTCCTCCTCACACACTAAAGACCAACAGCCTTGTGACAACTGATACTTGGACTGGTTTGGCTTTATATTGCTGTTAAAAACACGAAGGGGAAACATGAGTTAATTGAGTCCATTTCAGGGGCTACGAAATAAAGAAATACAACGTGAAATTCCCAGATCTCCCAAGTCCTGGAGACTTCAGTTCACTTAGATCCATTGCAATCAATGGAGATACATTTTGCAAAATGCAAAAGATTTACTGTACAGAGTAAGTCAGATCTACATTATAGTTACATGGTTGAGGGACAAAATAAGGCAGTTGATATTGATCCATGCATGCATTTTAAGAGAACAAACTTAAGTCTTAAATACGCTTATTTGATATATTTCAATGCATCTTCAGGCTTGTGGAAACACGCTCCTTCACAAGCTCATACCGAGATTCGTTTCAAGTTTCATGTCCGTTGCATTGTTAGCACAGCTCTGCTTTACATCTCAAACTCTCTCTTCATGTGCATCACTCGTGCGTAATGATATTTCATGATTTCTTCAAGTTTTATGGGAAATTCGTAGGGCTTCATTAGGGCTCGACAGTATGGCTGTGTCAGGGCTGTTATTGTTCATTAAAACAAACTATTAAAAACAGCTGAAATAAAATCTGAACATTAGATTAAAACTTTTACAAATGTAAACAAATATTAGAAGTTCAAGCACTAAAATAACAACCTGTACATAAAAAGTAAAAATGAGAAAAACTTGTTATATTTAAAAAATAAAAGCTAAAAAAAATGCGAAAAGCACATAAAATGCTAAATAAACAAATCAAAGCAATTTTAATAAAAACGACATTAGTATATAATTAATATTAAAATAGCACTGTAAGGTATATAGCATGTTCAAATAACCAGTTTGACCAAACTAGCATGACCAGCTGGTAACTGGTTTATCGTTGATCCAGGGTGGTCTTGGACCAGCTAATGACCAAGTTAGATGAGCCAGAAACCAGTCACCAGTTTAAGCCGGATTTAACCTCAGAAATACAATCACATGATCAAAAGCTTCTAATTCAGTGGATTATAAACGAGCATTATATCATGGTCATTTAATATATAAACATCTTTGAGTTGAATATCATGCTATATACCTCAACTAACTTGTAATAAGTTATATTTTGTTCATACTGGCAACCCCTAGATTTCATTACAGTTCAAGCACATTTAATCAAGTCATTTGATCTTTCCAAGTTCACCATCACTGCCTGATAATACATTAATATATTCATATATAAAAATAGACCTATAAGAGATACAAGTGCCTCACGTATGGCTTTACCATAGTAGCATGCAAAAAACTACATCAGAAGATTGAACTACCTGAGGTTGTATATTATAAGCAAGAGCGGCGACATTCACTCATTCCTCACAGTTTCCCTTTACAATATGCAAAAAGAATCAGAAATTGTTCCGCTTGACTATTTACAGTGAGTTACATACAGGTAGATTCGCTTTAAGAGTATGTAGAGAGTGTGAACTGTGCTCTGTGTGCTCTGTGTGTGTGTGTGTGTGTGTGTTGGTGTGTGTGTGTCTGTGCATGTGTGTGTGTATCTGTGCGTGTGTGTGTGTGTACGTGTGTGTCTGTGTGTGCGTGCATGTGTATGTATATATGTGTGTGTGTGTGTCTGTATGTGTGTGTATATATATGTATGTGTGTGTGTGTGTGCGTGTGTGCGTGTGTGTGTGTGTGTGTGTATGTATATATGTGTTTATGTGTGTGTGTGTGTATGTGTGTGTGTGTGTGTGTGTGTGTGTGTGTGTGTGTGAGAGTGAGTGTGTGTGTGTGTGTGTGTGTGTGTGTGTGTGTGTGTGTATGTGTGTGTGTGTGTGTGTATGTATATATGTGTTATGTGTGTGTGTGTGTATGTGTGTGTGTTTATGTGTGTGTGTGTGTGTGTGTGTGTGTGTGTGTGTGGAGAGAGTGTGTGTGTGTTGTGTGTGTGTGTGTGTGTGTGTGTGTGTGTGTGTGTGTGTGTGTGTGTGTGTGTGTGTGTGTGTGTTATGTGTATTGTGTGTGTGTGTGTGTGTGTGTGTGTGTAGAGAGTGTGTGTGTATGTGTGTGTGTGTGTGTAGTGTGTGTGTGTGTGTGTGTGTGTGTGTGTGTGTGTGTGTGTGTGTGTGCAGACACGAGCTGTTGTTCTCTGGAGCAGAAGAGAGCTGAGCAGAGATGGTATAGAATAGATCACCAGCAGAGAGCTAGCTCATGGAAACTACATCTGATGCCTGATCACACCTGAGGGACTGATTCCCTCTCTTCTCCTGTCGTTCTCTCTCTTCTACTCTTACCGTGTCAGGATTGAAGGGTTTTCAGCACACTAGCATCTGTTTCTTTCTGCTACATACACAAATGCTGTGTGTGTGTGACCGCTCATTTAGCATCTATTGAAATTCTTCAACCAATATTCCTTGTTTTATTAAAGCTGTTTGATTTCTCATTTGGGAAAAGCGGAGTTTGCATTGGCAGGGTTTTGCAGCAAGAAAGCAACTGGAAGTCATTCATTTTCAATGAGGGCTGGTGAATTGAAGCAACATGAGCCAGTTTGTTTGCCACGCAAAAAAAAGTGCATTAGAGTTCAACTTGATGCACATGAGCAGTGATGCATTGTGGCGTTTACCAATGGGAGCGCAGAACAACTCAAAAATGCACATTATGATAGCAAATGAGTGTGCTTATGAGTTTGTTTACATGCACAACTAAATAGAGATATAAAAAAACTGTTTTAAGAGTTTGTCTGAATTATTAAACCACCAACACACTTGTTCACATGAGATTTTGAAGTGATTAGGTTTCAGTGATGTACACATTAAATAAGCTGGCATAATGTTGCTTATGCTGTTGCAAATGCAAGCCAAATTCAAAATAATAAGTATGTTAATGAGTGCATTTACATGCATGATCTAATGTTTTAAACTGATTTTCACAGTTTACTCCCATTTTAATTTAGATGCAAACACAATTTGGTTTTAATTTAATCAATTTGTGCAAGTCTTGTTTACATTTTGATGCCAATCCATTTCATAATCTCATGTCAAAGTCATGGCAATCTTATAAATCTCAAGGTTATCTGCTTGTTAAGCACATCGGTGTATGATTGTGCATGCAAACACATTCATTGTGCCAAACATTAAACAGGCTTTCTGCAGGTTTTACATTTAATATGTGTTAAGACCTTTTTAAGACCAAGTAAAGAAAATGTAATAAATAAATAAAAGGGAATGCAATACATCATGTTCTCTAAATGTATTTGTTGTAATAACTTGTATTTTAACTCGTGTTCACACGGCAAGAAAAGTGTTTTTCTTCATGTTTTATGAGAAACTAATCCAAATGAAGTGAGTTTATGATTAAAACAAGAACAAACATCTGCCAATGGGCTCAGAAAAATCTACTTAATTCCAAGAGAAAATACGTTTCATACCACATTTGTTCATGTTTTAAGCATAAACTCAATTTTGTTCAATTTTTCAAGACTCTGTTTTACCTTTCATCTCAAGTAAATGTTACTTGATTTACATTCATATCGATTCAGATTTGTGCAATGCTTGCAACATTTAATGTCATGCCTTTATGAATTCAAGACTTTCTGCTCTGAATAAAGGCCTTCATTTGTGGATTTCAGGGGACTTTTAATACCTGCAGACACTGAATATAGCATGCATAATTCCCTAAACCTCTTTCTAAATGGTTATTCAACAACTAGGGCTATTCTATTTGAACAGAGCTTCCTCTGTTGATATGATGCATTCTACCAAGCAAGGGCAGGTGTAGAAAACACCATTTGAGAGGATCTTTGTAGACAGTGTTAATAAGATGATAGAGGAGGGACTGAGAGCACTAATGTGCGGTCTGCAGATGAACACGAGCGCCGCTGGAAGTCTAGTTCTGTGCTGATAGATGGCTCATATTCTCTCTCTCTCTCTCAGGGCTTCTTCACTTTATTCTCCTTCACTCTGTCTCACTCCATCTCTTCAGCTCCTCCTCTCTCCTCTATGGGGAACAACAGAGTTTGGCTTTGAAGTTGCTCTGCTCAGCTCATTGGTGCATCATCATATCACTATGAGGGTGTAAAACCCTCAGCTGAATATTTCGAACAGTGGCATGTCTTTGCCATGAGATCCGTATACTGACAGTAACACAGATCTGAAGGGGTACAGTAAACGCACCCGCTTACACTGTACACACCCCCATCCCTCTAATCTGCACACTGTAAAGTCATCATATGCAGCTATAGAAATAAGCTTTGTTCTACATTTGTCTTTAATTAACGTTGCATACTAGCTCAGTAGTGTTCTAGAACAAAAGTGGTGTAGAAAATGACTCATAAGCCAATAAAAAAAACTTAATTAATTAATAGTTTTGTTTTCCAATAATGCTTAAAACATAATACATTTACTTGAGAGCAACATTGCATGAGATACTAAGACTTTATTCATGTTTATATTAATATACCCCCCCCCCCTCGTGCTTTTTTCAATGTACTTATATTTAAAACTACTGAAAAATCTGCCACTTCAGTGAGTTATGATATGTTATGCAGTGTTGTTAAGTAAATCTATGCTGTTTTAAGGATTTTTAGATGTTTTAACCATAAAACAGGTATAAAAAAAAGACACAAAATGTAATTAATTATATTAAAACGTATTCTTATTTGTACTGTTGCACTGTGGAAGAGGAGAGTTTTTAACAATACCCTTTTGACTTTGTCGAAAAGAAGTGCCAAAGAATAATAGATTGAGAAATGTTGTTAATTGCATGAACCTAAAAGTTACATCATAATGCAGGTAACGAATTCAGCGCAAACTGTACATAATAAAGGGGGCTTTGCATTTTGAGACATTGTAGCATGTCCAAATACTGAGTATGGACTTTCCCTTGAGCAGTGAAGTACATACTTTTAGTGCACAGCATAAGTATGCAAACCGGGATGCAGCTCAAGACGAAGGGAAAACGAATATGTTTGCGACATTGAGATGATGCATAGTTGTAAATCAAGTGTGCTGTAAGTAAATAGGATGCTACTTTTACTTATTTGAGATTGGACAAGCTCTACTCCGCTCCTATGGACAGCCACTGGTAGTCAAGTCTACTTCAGAGCGTTCAGGGTTAGTTCATGTTGTACAGTATTGTCTAGAGAATATGATTCGGGTAATTAGGGTTTGTTGCGGTTAATTGCTAGAATATCAAAGTCATTCAAATCCTCCTGGGAAGTTTCGTATTTACGAGTTGGGAAGTCATAATTACGACATCAGGTGCGTTCAAATACCTTAGGTTATTTTGGTTGAAGACTTTATATATAATGCGTTATAAAAGCATTTTTAATGCTTTGCACTGCACTTTAATAATGCATTGTATGATCTCAAGAATAATTGTAGCATTCATTGTTACACCTTTAGAAATTATAATGCATTGAAACATGACAAACAACCAATTTTTGGGAATTCTTTGGTTGTCAAGGAAAGAAATCTGCCAAATAGTATAATACATTTTATGAAAATATATAATCTGAATACATTTTAAACACTTAATAATGCATTATACATAAATGCTTCGAGTAAAACATTAATGATTTTTTACTATAAAAATGATGGCTAAAAGAGCATCTGGTGTGTTTTTGCTTTTATGCTTTTATTACATTTTTAGTGTTGTAAATTTAATGATTATATATTTTAATTTAATTGCACAGTGCTATGGTATTCCATGCATAGACTAAAAAATATAATTGAACTAATTTGAGGCAATTTGCCATTAATACAGAGACTCTGACTCAATGACACGATCGGATCCCAACTCGGGACTTTTCTCATTTCCCACTCGTAATTGTGACTTTCAGCTCATAAACACGATCTTTCCGACATGATTTGAGTGCACTGTTACTTCCTAGCACGCGTTCGTAGCATACGCCGTAGCAAGTCACGATCCAAAAATCCTACAGGATATCCTACACGGTTCATGCATGCCATGCTGTTCTACACAAGCTCAACAATTGAAATCGCAAACCCAAACCGCTCAACGTCCAGAGAGAGTTGGAGAGGTGTTACTGCTAAAAACAATCCTTTCTGAGATGCTTACAAAGGTTACCTCTACCTAGAGTCACTGGTTTCTGCTAATCGGTTGTTCATGATGCCCAAAGCACCGACGCCGCCGGAAAAGCCGTTCTGCCGCGAGCTTCCGCACACCGTCCTGGGATATCCGTTCGCCGACTCCGACAGCTGTTTCTGCATGATGGCCAGCGAGATTTTATTGGATCCCGTCAAGTCCCGCATGGAGATCATCTCACCCGAGAGCCTGCGTCCTTCAGTGTCGCTATCGCAAGGCCCGTCCGAGTCCGGCGTCCGGGCGAAGCGTCCGCGTCTGAGGCGCGAGCCGGGCCTGATGGCGTTGCGGCGTCCCAAGAAAGCGTTGGCTTTGCTGCAGCGCTGGCAGCACACGCAGCTCATTTTCCCCAGCATCCAATTGAGGACCTGCTTGATGACGATTGAGATGACGTTGAAGAGCGAGTAGATGCAACATACTCCAGTCAAGATAAAGAAGAAGTTGGCCAACCGGTAAAGTCCTTGGTAGCCGTACGCAGCGTTTTGGCTGCTCACCAAATCTCCAAAACCAATGGTGCTGAAGGTGACGAAGCAAAAATACAGCGAGTCCAGATACGTCCAGCCTTCGATCGGAGTGTACATGGCCGACGCGCAGCAGGAGATCACGATGGACGATAAACCCAGAATGAGCATCACATGATACACCGAGGGTTTCCAACCGGGCAACGTACTCGCCGCGAAGTCCTGGCAGATCCCTGGCGGCAGGAGGCCGCTGGTCCGCAGACGCCGCAGACGCACGGCCTTCATCACCACGGCCAGCAGGGTAATGATGCGCTCCAGAAAGAGGTTGAAGAACAGGATGGTGGCCGCACAACCCAAAAGACCGTAGAAGATCAAGAAAATCTTCCCAGCTATGGTCACAGGGGTGGTCATCCCAAATCCTGCAGAGAAGAAAACAAAAAGAGCTCGTTAGAACATTGCATTCTTTTATTTGCAATATAAAGATCATCAATTTGGTGTAAAAAACAACAACTTTATGCTTGCATTTATTTATTTGATTAATGCATCGTGTATCTATTTCAAATCGATGAATGAGAATAACACAAGCATTTAAATCAAAGGGAGGAAACAAGACAAGTGCTACTGTGGTAATTTGATTCAGTGTTATTATTGTTAACTAAAACTAAAGTCTTAAAAAAAATTGATTCTTGAAACAAAATAAATGTTAACTAAAAGAAAACGTACTTATATCAGCTAGTTGCAAAGGCAATTTTTCTCATTTTCATTTCATTTCACTTACAGTACTAAAATAACCAACAATAAAATTAATAATCACAAAACTAGATACTGTATATTAACTCTAATAAAAATAAACAAAGCTACTAAAACTTTAACTAAAAGCGAAAACAGAAATTTTAGATAAAATCTAATTCAAAATATTAACAAAAACTAATAATAGTATGTCAATACTGAAATTAACACTGATGTGACGTGAGTACTAGTAATTTATCACATTTCACACCAAAATAAAAATAAACTAATTAGCAAGAAATTATATTTTGCATAAAAAAAATTAGGCCTGTTTGTACAATTACATTTATGCATTTGGCAGACTCTTTTATTCAAAGACTTGCATTGCAGTCCAGGGATATTATAGTTAACTAAAGCATAAATCTATGGTTTAATTAATGGTTAAAGGTAGCCTTTAATTTATGCTGATTTAAAACAACACCAACAGTTTTACAGTAGGCTACTTGTCTCTACTTTGTGTCCTGATTCATTCACTGACAGCTCTCGCGTCAGCATGTTGAGAGAAAATGAGAGTGAGCCACAGAGGCAGAAAAAAACACTTTTGGTATGAAAGGGCTTTTACAGTTACCAAAAATATAAGGCTTGGGTTTTTTGTTATTAAAAATGTATAAGCAAGCCCAGCTTAGGTGACAAAAAGTAATGCAAAAGTACCATAATGCATTACTTTTTATGGAGTAACGCAATAATGTAGCGCATATATTGTACAATATGTCAATATTGTGTAGCATACCCTGACATTCTTGAGGATATAAAGAATAATAACAGAAAACATTGTCATTTCACCAGCACTGTAACTAGACTTGACTGCGACTGCTGGGTCACAAAAAAATAGCTGATATCCTCAAAACGTGATTATTCCACTAACGACTGACCTTCATCAATGCTGCAGCGTTCACGTCCCGTGATTAAACTAGCTTGTCTTTGACAGTTAGCTGGAATTGATTATTTGTTAAAGGGGGTGTTTTCTAGAGGATTGCATCCTTTGGAACACATCAGTATAGAGAGTCTTCTCAATAATTAAAGAGAAGAAGATAACGCCCTTACACTTTTGTCATTTAAACTGATTATAGTGAGAGGAAGGGAAAGTGCTAGAAAGGCAGCAAAAGAACAGAATTAAGATTTCAGGTACGTTTTGCTGAACACAAATGCTTCTAGTTATACAAGCTTGATTTCATGTGTTTCATGTCACCATTTAATGCATAATGCAATGCCAGTATGTGTATAGCACATTCGTGTATATTACTATTAATGCAAGTCAATAGGAATTTAGTTGTAAATCTCCCATCGACTTGAATGACTAATTATACACTTATATGCTATAAACATCTGAAACATACATAAAGCAGCATTGAAGTTATCTACAGAACTGAATTAAAGTAGAAGACAAATAAATATTTTGAAGAATATCAGAGCACTGCTGTCTTGAACCACTACAAACTATAAAATACAGCATAGAAATATACTTTAAAACAATTGTGATCTAAACAAGTAGTGAAATAACTATTAACCATTTAGTAATAGTGAGAAAATAGATAAATACTTTATCACTAAACCACAAAAATCAAGATAAATATCACTTTTGACAGAATATATATTGTTGTGTCATTTCTAATCAAGCTGTAATTTTGTCAAATTATTTAAAAACGTGGAAATATTACTTAATTGTTTATGTTTATGAAATGCTCAGTGTTATTCAAGACACTATTATACTTATATGAATTAATAAAAACTGTTATAACTTTGATAGTTTGAATTGTTACAGGTTTTATTTTGTATTTTTATTGTATTATGTTTTAGCAATTTTGTTGTTTTTTGTAATTTCTTTTATTTATTTATTTTTATAGTATGTCTATATAGTTTTTATTATTTTATTTTTCACAGATTTATTTTAGTACATCAAGTTAAACTAAATGCAATGTTTCCATGATATCTAGCTGAAATAAAATATGTTGAATTTTTACAAATAGTTTATTTTAGTTAACATTTATTTTATTTTAAGTAACAAAAAAAAAATGTTTAATGCTTTTAATTAAAAACCCTGAATCAAGCTAAGCAAGACAAGAGTCTACACTTTTATTAAAAACATGTTTAAAATAACAAGCCCAGACTACTAAACACACATCTTTTGAGGAGTGATAGAAAAATTCATGACTTCCCACAAAAAAAAAACAGAATTCACCGGTAATGCATTTCTATACACTGTTAAACAAATAAAATAAAAGTCTGCAGAAGCCCATGTTGCGCTCTGGACTGTTAGATAACACAGTCTCAGGAGACACACAGAGAGAGCAACGCCACAGACTGACCTGAAACATATTCAATAAACACGAGCAACATTCCCTGCCTGGGAAACACAACAGCACATACTTCACTACACAACAAAAATAATGATAACACCGAGCAGAAGAGCGCCCATGTGGCTGATGGCGAAGCACAAAAACTGGCATGAAACCACACGGCACAATCAAGCAGTGCTCTTTACAAGACAAAAAGAGAACAGGATCAAATCTAACCTCTCAGCCATTCATCTCTAATTAATTAACCCTGCTCGTTTTTCCACTGATGCTCTTGTTAAGAGGGCACTGAGGTTTCGTCTGCCAAGGGCCACCCAGCTCTCTCTCATTAAAATCTGAGTTACCTCAAGCCCTGAACCATCGATTCTGTGCTGTTTCAGAGCCGATCTCTGGAGACTTTAGGGACAGAGGGAGAGAGAGAGAAGCAAACACACCCAAAATAACCCGCAGGACTTCAGACAACAGTCTGCCAGATCGCCTGTGTGGAGAATTACAACTCAGCCCTCATTCTGCTCGAGCGTGTGCAAATGATCAACGCCAACCATTGTTGAACGATCTTCTATATGACAACAATGTGCCAATCTGGAAACAATACACCCCAGAATATAAAGAATATACATTTTGAAGTCTGCATGACAATAAGTACCTCTTTTCAGAAACAATTAAGAATTAACAATTAGCATTAATCAGAATTCACAGCCCATTTATTTCTGTAAAGTAATCAGAGGAGGTTCTATAATATCTGCAGAAAGTTATCATTGCATCTCAATAGCGTGGAGTATGTGTGTCACACAAGATAGTTCACCCAAAAATGAACATTTGCTGAAAATGTATTCATTCTCAGGCCATCCAAGATGGGTTTGTTTCAAGTCAAGTCAAGTCAAGTCAAGTCAAGTTGAGCTTTATTGTCATTCCACTACATGTGTGGACATATAGTGGGACGAGATGTCGTGCCTCACAGGACCACGGTGCTACATAAATACAGACATACAACACGAAGTAAAACAGTATAAACCTATACACAAACTAACCTACTGTCAGCTTTGACTATACATATGCTATATATAAAAGTGGTTACCTATACATAAACTAAAAAACAAGAAACAAAAAATACAAACTGTACAAAAAATACAAACTGTACAACTGTGCAGATGACTTCAAATACTGTACATGTGCAAAAGAGAGACATTCAAGCAGCTGGCTGGGGAACAGTGTAAGGTGATTTGTGGTGCATGAGCCAGTAAACATACATACATTACAGTCATATATTACAGTCAGTCTTTTGTGGGATTATGGACACACAATGATGTGTGAAAGTGTCTAGTGCATGCAGAGGAGAGTGTGTTGCTACAGGTAGCTTGTGCAGGCCCGCTCACCTGAATTCCACAGAGATAAAAGTTTAACAGTTTTTTCGTGAGATGTGGTAAGATGGGGGGGGGGGGGGGGGGGTGTTGGGGTTTCAGAGAGGGGCTGTGTGATGTGAGTTCAGGGCTCTCACAGCCTGGGGGAAAAAGCTGTTGAGCAGTCTGGCGGAGCGGGCTCTGATACTCCGGTACCGTCTACCTGAGGGTAGGAGCTGGAAGAGACTGTGGGAGGGTGGGTGGGGTCCTCCACGATACTTTTTGCTTTGCTGGAGCATCGTGTAAGGAAAATGTCCAGGATGGAGGGGAGAGGGGCACCAATGATTTTTGCAGCGGTGTTCAATGTCCGCTGGAGGGTCTTGCGGTCTGCTGCACAGCAGTTTCCGTACCAGACAGTGATGCAGCTGGTCAGCACGCTCTCAATGGTACCCCTGTAGAAGGTGGTGAGGATGGGTGGAGGGAGGCTTGCTCTTTTCAGCCGGCGGAGAAAGTGTAGGCGCTGTTGTGCCTTCTTGGAGATAGACTTGGTGTTGGTAGTCCAGGTGAGGTCCTCTGTCCTTTCTTCATCAGATTTGGAAAAATGTAGCATTCTCCTGCTCAGAAATGGATGCTCTGCAGTGAATGGGTGCCGTCAGAAAGAGAGTCCAAACAGCTGATAAAAACATCACAATAATCCACACCGCTCCAGTCCATCAGTTAACATCTTGTGTAAAGCCAAAAGCTGTTTGTAAGAAACAAACCCATCATTACACTGTTGCTTTTGGCCTAAATATGAGTGCATAATCCATAATAATGCTTCCCCGCAATGAAAAAGTAAATTCCGTGTTGTCTTTCACATCAGAATCCACCCACATACTTGTTTAAAACTGTTTTGGGCTTGAAAACGCTGCTTGATGCAGATTAAAGGGTTACTCTACCGCCCCCCCAAATCAAAATTTTGTCATGTCATTATTCACGTACCCGCATGTCGTTCCAACTCCATAAAAACTTTGTTCGTCTTCTGAACAAAGTTTAAGATATTTAACAAGTAAATAACACTGTCGAGGTCCAGAAAAGCATGAAAAGCATCATCAAGGCTTTCCTGTAGCTCAACTGGTAGAGCATGGCGCTAGCAACGCCAAGATCATGGGTTCGATTCCCAGGGAAAGCAAGAGCTGATAAAATGTAGAAACTGTAACTTGAATACACTGTAAGTCGCTTTGGATAAAAGCGTCTGCTAAATGCATAAATGTAAATGTAAATGTAATCAAGGCAACACAAGGATGCGCTCTTTTCATTCAAATCAAAGCGTAAATACACATAGAATACGCATCCTTGCATGATGCAGATGCAGGAGAGCTAACGCGGCATGCGTTCGATGGGTAATATCCAAAATGGTGCTACGTTGACGAGGATAGACAGAGAGGAGATGGATTGATGAAAAAAATAATTTTCTTTGTGGACAAAAAGTATTCTCGTTGCTTCATAAAATTCAGATTGAACCACTGATGGCAGATGAACTATCCTGACGATGTTTTTCATACTTTTCAGGACCTCGACAGTGTTATTTACTTGGCGGTCAATGGGACAGTCACAAGCCTCCTGGTTTTTATCTAAAATATCTAAAATTGTGTTCTGAAGACGAACAAAGCTTTTATGGAGTTGGAACGACATGCGGGAGAGTGAATAATGACAAGTTTCTACTGATGTAGAAACAAACTCATCTACATCTTGGATGGCCTGAGGGTGAGTAAATATTCATTTTTGAGTGAACTATTCCTTTAATTGCATTATATAAATCTGTCATGAAACCGGTCCATAGACTTTCATTCGCTCGCCACCAGAGGTCACTCTTACATTAAATCGACTCTCATACCACACAGACTATCATATATTACCCTGAACTGCATTTCCCATCATTCATTGCACTAAGTACACACAGCTGTCTCAATCACACGCTCACACCTGAGAATTATCACACATCATACACCCTTCTTACACCATGGACTTCCTCTTCCTCTCTGCCGAGTATTGTTTAGCACTGTCCTAGTGTTAGTTACTTTACCAAGCCATTCCGTGTGTGTTTTCTGTTTGGTCTTCTGCATTTATCACTCTCCAAGTGTTAGCTGCTTTACAGAGCCTTTCCTAGTTTCCGTTTCTAGCTTTAGTTTAAGTCTAGTCTTTTTGTGTTGCCTTGTTGTATCTTGGATTAACCTCTTGCCTGCTGTTCGGACTCTGTTCGCACCTCGCCTGAATTATTGCTCATGTTATCGGATTACCCCCCTTGTCAAGCCCTCTGGATATTGTCCACCGATCGAAGACCACGCCTGTTGACTTGAGTACTCCTCTGTCTTGTCCTCAATATACCTGTTTGCCACTGTTTGAACCAGGCCTGTTATGACCATGCCTCTGTCTAATAAAGCTTTGCAAATGGATCCGCACGCCTCTCATCTTGTCGGCCCCGTAACAAAATCAATGTGGAATATAAGTCGCAGCATGATTCAGATGATATAAATTGCTTTTTTTATTCCAGAAAATCTGGTAAGCGTCATGTTGCCTGGCCTAGGGCATGTTACAGTTTTTGTGCTAGTATGTCATGAGGCAAGTCAGTGTGACCTTAAGAAATTAATAGCATATGAGCGCTTCACTGCGACAGATGGTTTCAGCTCGTTTCCAAACACAATGCAGCATACAGTAATCTTTGCCTCACAATATGCCAGCACAGTCCAGCTATTTAGCACCTCCGGAAAAAACATACAAACACCCTGCAAGCACATAAAAACATCATAGTTTGCACTGACAGTCAGTTCACCAGTCCTGCCCTGAACAGAGGCCATTTCAGTTGTCCTGCTGTCTTCTGGGATCGCAGGCCAGATACAGAAAACACAGAGACGATGGTGGGATGGTGTTTTCATTTTCCTGTGACGAAGAGGAAATCATTAGTCACCGGCTGGCGTGCAGGGGGTCTGCGGAGAACGGGTTCAGGTTGTGATGGGAAGGAAGAGCTGAGTAAGAAGTATCTGGCGCTTTCCCTACACTACCATCTGTCCATCACTCACCCTGTTACACATCATGTGCCTGATTAATTACGGTTGCACCAACACGTGATGGACACCAGTCTGTTTTGGTGTTGAACAAACAAGAAAGAAAAAGAGTAGCAAACTTCTAAGCCCAACATAAACGTTTCCTCAAGTAGATATGAACTAGATTTATTCTAAAACTAGTGCACAGTATTTCCCCATACAAAACCAGTCCTCAATCATTTAAACAGTCACCTCCAAAAAACTGAATTTAATATAAACTTAAGACAGGCAAAACATCGCTTTTTGTGCACTGGTCAATTTTGAGATTTTGGGCTTTTTTTCCAGACTAGAGGTAAGAAAGCATGCAAAATACACTTTTAATTGTGCATTTTATTGCACTTTATCTGTCTGCACCTGTACATTTAAATTATAGTGCATATATTTAGCAAAATACATTTTTTCTCATGTACTTCAGCAGCACTTACACCAAACTCTAGTTTTATTAATATCTATTTTCTGAAGGTTTTTACAGAGGGGGTTGTTGTCACTTGCCTGATTTTATACATTTTATTCCTAAAATCAAGGTGTTTTTTAAAATGGTTGTTGACAGAATTTTCTGATTGAGTGATAAAAATAAAAATAAAAATCCCTTTAGTAAAACATTTGACTCCAAATGCATATTAGTTCATATTTATATAATTATGACTTATTTGCATATTTAAACATACAATTTCAGAAAGCTTGTAATAAAACAAAAGCAATGCTTAATGTAATCCATCAACTGGGGTAGTATGGTTATTTATATTTGTTAAAACTTTACTTTTTTCACCTTTTTTTTATATCATTAAATACTAATTTACAAACAGTTATGCAGGTGTACGATAAGAAGTAATTTGCCATCTCAAAAATATTCTCAAAAACCTTTGATTTACAAATATTGATTTACACTCATTTCAATTTATTATTTTTTTTTGCTGTGGAAGCAGATTGGAAAATACCCTGCAGGTGAGCAAGGAAGCATATTTATTATTTATTGATTTTGTACAACAGAGTTGATATGGTGACTTGCCATATGAACTGTATGCCATGATATCAAAACTCTTCATACACAACTGCCTGTGAATTGACTGCAATAACAAGAAAAGAATGAATCATAACCGAGCATAACAGAATCCCGTCAACAGCAATGCAAGAGCTGACAGCATAAACAAACAACATGGACTTGCAGTTATTTTTGCATCGATTAACACAGAACAGGAAAAAGAAGAAAAGAGAGCAAAGGTCTGGATGAGGGAGTGCTTATAGGGAGACGTGGGCTGCATGTGTTTGGCTCAACGCTTCATCTTTGTCTTGCACTCTTTCACTCTGTAGCAATTTCAGTGCTTGCTGCTTTTGTTTGTAAGAGACGGTCGGACAGATTTTGCAATGCATCACAGCATCTACCACCAGTTGCGTGGTGTCTTTCTAATGCATCGCTGACGGGCTCACGCTGTGAGTTTGCTCTGATCTGGGGCTCCTTGTCACAGTTAGAAAACATGAAAGACGACAAGCTTGGAGCTTGTAGCGCACGCTTCACTGAAGAGGGCAAAATCTTCTCAAACAAAGCATTTGTGCAATCAAAGAAGTATTTATCTCCCTCAAATAATATCTCTTTTAGGGTGTCCCTCATTGTACATTTACATTAAATACAAGAAAAACTAAAAACAACACAAGCGTTCTAGTATTTTTCCCTCAAGAATTCAATTAAATATTTCTCTATAAAGTATTAGAGGTCAAAAGCCCAGCAGAGACCATTGGGGTTTTTATTGTTAACTAAAACAGTTTTCTTCATTGAAATGAAGCTGAAATAAACTATATTACATGAAAACCTTTTAAACCTAAAGTTTAAGTTTAAATTGAAGTAACAAAGTTACTAAAAACTAAACTAAAAACAAATCTAAATAGAAAACACTATGAAAAAATACTACAACTTAAAGTACAATTAAAATATACAATATTATATAAAATAATACACTCAAATTATAATTGTTTCATACTAAAATATAAACTGAAGTACTAAAATTACTAAAAGATAAAGCTAAATAGAAATATTAAAAAACTAAAGCTAACAAAAATGACAAAATAAAATAAAAACTGAAATAAAAATATAAAATAATAAAGTATATTTATTTTATAATAAAAATATACAAATAAAAGCCAATTCAAAATAAATACCACAATAGTATATACATAATAATTAAATAAGCCTGACAAAAAATATGTATCAATTTTAATAAGAAAGTGTGTAGAAGTACTAAAATGTACTAAAATTACTTAAACTAAAAACAAAACTAAATGGTTTAAAAAGTTAACCAGGCATAACTTTAATAAAAATTAAAACTTAAAATTAAAATATAAAAATACACTAAAAGTATATTTATTCTACATTAAAAATAAAAAAGCTAATTCAAAATAAATACTATAATAGTATATAAATAATACTAAAAGCCTGACATAGACTATCCTCTTGAATCATTTTTAATAAGCAAGTGAGTGTAAATATTACCCAGTAAGAGAGTTATAAGTTCCCTCAGACTGCCTCGCCTCATGAGATCTCAGTAAGAGTCATAATCAGCCTGCAGCCCAAGACCGGTTTCTGGAGCTGGTCAGTACCTGGATGGGAGACTCCTGGGGAAACTAGGTTACTGCTGGAAGAGGTGTTAGTGAGGCCAGCAGGGGGTGCTCACCCTGTGGTCTGTGTGTCCTAACGCCCCAGTGTAGTGACGGGACACTATACTGTCAAAAACACCGTCCTTCGGATGAGACGTTAAACCGAGGTCCTGACTCTCTGTCATTAAAAAATCATAAAAATCCCAGGATGTCCTTCGAAAAAGAGTAGAGGTGTTACCCGGGCATCCTGGCCAAATTCACCCACTGCCCTCTGACCATCATGACCTCCTAATCATCTCCATACACTGATTGACTTCATCACTCGGTCTCCTCTCCACCAGTAAGCTGGTGTGTGGTGAGCGTTCTGGCGCACTATGGCTGCCGTCGTATCATCCAGGTGGATGCTGCACATTAGTGGTGGATGAGGAGATTCCCCCCCTTACTATGTAAAGCGCTTTGAGTGCCTAGAAAAGCACTATATAAATGTAACAAATTATAAGTATTTATAGATTATATAAAAAAAAACATTTCTGGATTTCCTTTCTATAAACTGTGTTTAAATGGTTCTTTGTGCTGTGTTTGAATGGAAGAGCTCACACGGTGTTCAAACATGGGCTTTCACACAGCGCTTGAATGGAAAAGCTCTCCTGCACCCCGACGAGAGCGTACAGTGAAGCTGTTTTTGAACTGAGGAAGTCACACAGCGTTCCAACACTAGATGTGCATTCGCTGGACGAATGGAAAATCCCAGAATGCATTAGAAGATGTTCAAACAGCATTTGAACCAAAGCTCACTTTGCAATTTAAAAGAGTGAAGTTAAATGGATTTATCTGTTAAAGAATTATGGCATTGAGTCGAATGTGCATTGCTGAAAATGTACTCACCCTCAGGATATTCAAGATGTAGATGAGTTTGTTTCTTCATCAGATTTGGAGAAATGTAGCTTTACATCACTTGTTCAGAAATGGATGCTCTGCAGTGAATGGGTGCCGTCAGAATGAGAGCCCAAACTGATAAAAACATCACAATAATCCACATCACTCCAGTCCATCAGTTTATGTCTTGTGGAGTGAAAAGCTGCATGTTTGTAAGAAACAAATCCAAGTAATTCAGGATCATGGAATCATATGTCTGCCTGAAGCAACGTTTGAATGTAAAAATATCTTAATTATGGATTTGTTTCCAAGATGTTAACTGATGGACTGGAGTGGTGTGGATTATTGTGATGTTTTTATCAGCTGTTTGGACTCTCATTCTGACGGCACCCATTCACTGCAGAGCATCCATTGCTGAACAAGTGATGTAATGCTACATTTCTCCAAATCTGATGAAGAAACAAACTCATCTATATATTGGCTGGCATGCGGACTGAGTACATTTTAAAACTACAATTCCCATCATTCTCTGGGAACAAAAGGTTAATAAATGACTACTAATCATTAACATGACATTACAAAGAAGCACAAACACAGCACTGTTCGCTTCCTATTAAATATTGTTGCCGAATGAATAAAGTCAGTGGTCATAAGGCCTGAACACAGTCTGGTTTGTTCGAGTGTCCGTCAGTATTTCATTTTACACACAGCAGTACAGAAGAGAGCTCAACATCTCGTCTGTTCCTTCATTGATTTATTGCCCAGAAACCGAGCAGCGCTGCCTCTCCCTCTGCATTTATTTCCTTATCGACTCGGACTTGTTTTCACAGTCTGCCAGAGACACTTACAGTCGTTTGTGCAGTATACAGTGAAAAGATTGCTCAAGTGTATGACAGATTTTTATACATCATGAAAGAACGATCATCTCAGGTGTAAAAGTGAAGTTATGAAGCCCATGTTACTGCAAAGGTTCGTGTCTTTTAAAGCATAGTGCATACTACAAAAGAAGCTCCAGACTGTCTTGTATTGTCTGGCATTGCACAAATTGGGAAATGTGGTAGGTCATGCATGTATTTTATACATACGGAAAATTAGCAAATTTGCACTCTACAGAAATAGTATGAGTACTACACCACAAAAAATAAGTTCTTTGTTTTAATTTGCCTTTTAAAATGAGTGAAGTGACATACGGCCAAGTATGGTGACCCATACTCGGAATTCATGCTCTGCATTTAACCCATCCAACGTGCACACACACAGCAGTGAACACACACACAGCAGTGAACACACACACACACCGTGAACACACACACTTCCCCGACAATATCGCCTTTTAAAAACTTTAAAAGTTTTTACTATGATAAACAGTTTGGGATAATACATTTCATGCATCCTTAAACCCCAATCATCAATTCATCCACTTTAAGATTATGCACAGGGCATATTTAACCATGCGCACAAGACATATTATGGGTTTATCACCACATCCTTAACTAAGAATCCAGCGTACCGCCGGCGGGACGCCTAGTGGTGACAGGGTAAAGTCGTCAAAAATAAATAAATAAATAATAATTTTCATCTCATATATCCACGGAAAGCTGAGATTCTTGTGATTTCAACTATGTAAACCATTTTAAGATACTATAAACACAGCTTATACAATCAGTGTCTTTATCAGACCACTTTTGTTGAGATAATGCAGACATGCATGATAGTACAGACATACATAGGAATAACACAGTAGGGATGCAATATAACACCAATATAAGAAAAAAAACACAAATTAAATAATGTACTGTGTACAGAAATAGAAATATAGGAAGAAAATGTATTTAGATTATACATTATAAATATGTAATTTTAAAAGTGTACACATTTTGGATTCTATGAATAAATGTCACTATAATGTGTTTATGCTTCAGTTACTGTGTGTCAGCAATTATTGACAGTGAATCTGGATGAGAAACTGAATAGCTCTAAGTGTCACCTTTCATTAGAGCCCAAAATGATGACTGTACATTAAAGCATTCAAGAATTACAGCATTGTATGTGTCGTTGTTACAAAGCGTCGCTTGGAGTCTCCCAAGTGTAATTTTTTGGAAGCGTCTAGACATAAAATTAGATAAACATGTGTAAAACACTAATTTTATAATATATTGTTTATCAAATGGTAAATTTGGCTTGGTAAGGCTTCATTCTGTGATCCCAATGTATTTTCCAGCTCATACCTCCAGATATAGTCATCTGCAGGCTTCGATTTACAAAAACAAATGCAGGCGGAATTATTTCTTTCTTTTTTAGTGTATTCAAAGTGCTATTACTCAATATCAGTAAGACTTACAGTGATTCTGACTGTTGAGAAACAAACCTCAGAGTGTCACCTTTCAAAGGAGACCAACACCATGAATATCATCCAAATGGCCCAAGAACAGCATGCGATTTACTTTGGGTATGCCTTTTTTAGGCGTTTTAGGCATATTTTACAGGAATCTTAAAGGGTTATTGTAATGTTTGTGGGCCAGGTTGCATGAGCACACTGATGCATATGCTTTGGGAATGTCCAGATGTGCAAGATTTTTGGGATATGGTGCTTGACGTTCTGCACAAGGTCTCCGGGATTCATTTTCCCAAAGATCCTGTTCTGTTTTTGTTAAATGACAACTCTCAATTTCCTCTAAATAAGAAAGACTGTACATTTTGGTTGGCTGCCTCGACTGCTGCAAGGAAACTTTTAGTTCAACGATGGAAACCTCCTCATGACCTTTCTATCACGCATTGGTTGTCTGCTACATTTTCTTGTTTGTTATAATCTATATGCTACTTTGAAAATAAATAAAAACACTGAATACAACAACAGTTTTTACTATGATTAGGAATGTCCCGATCAGGTTTTTTGTGCCCCTGATCTGTCCCCAATAGTGTCAAAATAAAATCTACACGTTGAAAATTCAGCTTTGCATCACAAATGTAAAATTACATTTTAAAACAGAAAAGGGTTCTTTTAAATAGTAACAATATTTTTGCAATATTACATTTTTTACTGTTTTTGATTCAATAAATGCAGCTTTGGTGAGCAGAAGAGACATTTTTTATAAAATAAAAACTTTAAACAGTTTGTGTATCGTCTACTTAAAAAAAAAAAGTGGAAAAAATATGTCTAAATATCGTTTTTTTTTTAAGACACAATCTATGAAAACAAATTTATGCAGCATTGCTTCTACAATATTTAATAGTTTTTGATATTTTAACTAGAAAACAAGACAAACATACTCATTAAGAGTGACTAAGACTTTTTAAGTATACTACATTATTTCTCAGCCTGCAACTTTAAGAAAAAAATGTAAACTGGAGATCCATATCATGGCGTCCCTAGTGGCTTGGCATAGCATTACAACATACCGTTTACACATTATGTTAAAAACATGCTGGTTTTTACTATGAGAAAGTTTCTCAGCTATCTCAAGTCTCCGGATTATTTTCCCAAAGATCTTTTTTTTGTAAAGACATAATTTTTTAAATAAAATTTGTGAAAATTTTAGAACCCTTTGTTCTTTTGGGCAACGTTTGAAATTGGATTGGTGTTTAAATTTTTTTTTTTTTTTTTATTTTTTTTTTTTTTTTTTTATCGGGTGGGGTGGGGTGGGGGGGTTTTTTTTATTAAAAAAAAAAAAAATTTTTGACCGTTTTTCCCCCCAAAAAAATTAAATTTAAAAATTTTAAAAAAGGTTTTAAATTTTATTTTTTTTTTTAAAATTGAATTAAAATAAAAAAAATAACAACTTAATTTAAAAAAGAAAAAAATTTTTTAAAAAAAATTTTATTATTTTTTAAAAAAAAATAATATTTTATACCATTTTGTTTTTAAACAAACATTTTATTAAAAATAGAATGAAAAACTTAAAATAGTTCGAATTTTATAATATTTAATTATTATTATTACAAAATTTAAAAAATGTCGCCCATGTGGAACATAATTACTAAAAAAAAAAGATTTTTTCTTTTTTATTTTATAATCCATAAATTTTGATTTTTTTGTTTTGCGGAAGTTTTCCTCATGGGAAGCCCACCGAATCTTTGTCCTTTAGGGCCAAAAATGCTTCTTTTATCTTTTTAACGGAGGTTTTTAAAAGTGGAGTTGTTTGTTATTCCGACTGTTTTAACCTGTTCCAACCCGGAGTACCTTACTTGTTTATTTTGTTATTCAAAATGCTCCTTAAACAATTCACAATTGAAACTTTTCGCCCTTAAAGGCAACCTTAAGGGGTTGAGTGGTCTTTTTTATCTAATTCATGTGGCATTTTAGTTCCCTTATAGAATGTAAAGTTTTGTCCTTCCCCTATCCAGGTGTTTTTAGATTTAACATTTAATTTTATATTTATGTGATTCTTTTTTTTTTTCAAGTTTTTGGTTTAGTGTTTCTTTTTTTTTATCTCCTTTTATAACCAACTATATTTTATTTTTCTTTTGGTTGATTTGTTGCTTTTTGTTAAAAATGCCTTCTTTAAATTTTTACTAGTTTAACCAGTTAACCTTAAGTTTATCATCAAACGGTTATTTATTCTTTGATGGATTTTTGGATTCCCTAAAAATTTTTTTCAGAGAACTTTCATGTTCTTGTTTAAAGTTATCACCTGATCCCCTTTCCTAAAGTTGAAGCAACAGGAATATACTGTTCTTGTAAAGTTTCCGGACCAAGTTTTCGCCGGAATTTGTTCCTTTAAACCTAATGCTAATTTTTTCAAAAAATTATTACTTTATTTCTTAGGGCCCAACTCGTAATCCCCAAAAACTGACCCACCCGGTTAAGCATTGTGCCATGTTCTAAGAAACATTTTTTTTGGGGCCCGGCTTTTATGGATTACTTATATATAAATTCTTATCTTTGTTATTTGTTTTTTAAGATTACCTAATTTTCCCAATTCCCTTTTTTTTGTGAATTAAATTTTCCTATTTCTTTTTTTAGTCCCCACCTGGCTTGTTCGCTTTGTTGCATACTTAGTTAGGCTTTTTGATTTTAGAAATTGATAATCAACCAAAATTTTCGTTTATTTGTCCTTGTTTTTTAAAAGTCCGAACTTTCTCTTGATATCATTTGTTCGGTTTTTACTTCTTCAAGGTTTTGATCTTCTTTTTTACTTTACAAACCTGTGACCTGTTTTCTTGAAAGTTAAGTTAGCTTTTCGGCTTTTCAATGTAATTTCTTTGTTTGTCTTATGTCCAAGGCGCTTTTTAAAAAAAGTCTCTTTAAAACCCTTTTTTTGATTTTGGTCTTCCCTCATACAGAAGTTCTGCTTAATTACCTTCACTTGATTTAACTGTTCTGTCTTAACTTTTCTTTTAGAAGCAGTTGTAGCCCAATGTTGATTTTTAATCATTTACAATTTTTGCTCTAAAGTGCTTTTTTCAGATTTTTATTTTGTTCTTCTTTTTCCCATTTCTTTTTTTACTTATTATCCTTTTTTTATTATTTTTTTTTAATAATTTTTAGGAATCAATTTTTTTAGTGACCATTTTGTTTCACCATTTTTTTAAAAAGACTTTGTAACATTTTTTTTGATTATTTAAATAAATATTTAATTTATACCTGTTTTGAATTTTAAATTTAGCTTGTGGGTTTAAGCTCTTTTGTGTCAAAATCAACTCATCCTCCTCTCCTCAGCCTCGATTTCAAAAACAAATGCAGCGAATATTCTTTCTTTTTTTGTCAAAGCATTTAAAAGTAAGATTACTTTTCTGTTAAACAAACCTAGTTCACCTTTCAAAGAACCAACACCTGAAATCATCCAAATGGCCCAGAACAAATTATTTGGGTTCCTTTTTTGCGTTTTGCATTTTACAGGAACTTAAAGTGGTTATTGTAATTTTGTGGGCCAGGTTGCTTGAGCACACTGATGCATATGCTTTGGGAATGTCCAGATGTGCAAGATTTTTGGGATATGGTGCTTGACGTTCTGCACAAGGTCTCCGGGATTCATTTTCCCAAAGATCCTGTTCTGTTTTTGTTAAATGACAACTCTCAATTTCCTCTAAGAGGTAAGCAAAGACTGTCACATTTTGTTTTAGCTGTTCCTCGATCTGCTGCAGAGCGAAAGCTTTTAGTTGAACGATGGAAAACCTTATGTGACCTTTCTATCATCGCATTGAGTTGTCTGCTACATTTTCTTGTTTGTTATAATCTATATGCTACTTTGAAAATAAATAAAAACACTGAATACAACAAAAGTTTTTACTATGATTAGGAATGTCCCGATCAGGTTTTTTGTGCCCCTGATCTGTCCCCAATAGTGTCAAAATAAAATCTACACTTGTTGAAAATTCAGCTTTGCATCACAAATGTAAAATTACATTTTAAAACAGAAAAGGGTTATTTTAAATAGTAACAATATTTTTGCAATATTACATTTTTTACTGTTTTTGATTAAATAAATGCAGCTTTGGTGAGCAGAAGAGACAACTTTCAAAAACATTAAAAAAAGAAATTCAACAACCAAACCTTTAAACAGTTTGTGTATCATCTACTTAAAAAAAAAAAGTGGAAAAATATGTCAAAATATACTTTTTTTAAAGACACAATCTATGAAAACAAATTTATGCAGCATTGCTTCTACAATATTTAATCGTTTTGATATTTTAACTAGAAAACAAGACAAAAGTACTCATTAAGAGTGACTATGACTTTTTAAGTATGCTACATTATTTCTCAGCCTGCAAATTTAAGAAAAAAATGTAAACTGGAGATCCATATCATGGCGTCCCTAGTGGCTTGGCATAGCATTACAACATACCGTTTACACATTATGTTAAAAACATGCTGGTTTTTACTATGAGAAAGTTTCTCAGTACATGACAGTATTGTCTGCATGTCTCTTTTCATCACTATAAGTAGCCTGTTAATAACCCGGTGCACAGCACAACTGTATTATGTGATAGTAGTCTGTGCGGTCCATTCTTGTCTGCTTGGCATTTTATATACAAAAATCTGTTTAAACAAAGGCTCAGCAAAACTGCACAAAGCGCAGCACTTTCCCCGAGCAAACACACCTGTCCCCCTGGGCATTTTCTAAAAGCTGAATAAAAGCACTTATATCTGCATGAAATCTGTTATATGATTCAATGAGCACAGCATGCAAAACACATCATGCGTTCGAGAGCCAATTACAGTCCTTCATACTCCGATCGTGCTCATGACACGCTCCGAAAGTGAAGAGCACTCGATCTACGACGCGGTCTGTAAATGAAGAGCTGGAGATATTAGCACGGAGACGTACATACAGAGAGAGAAAAGGTCAAAGCTAATGGCTAAAACCAGAAATATAATTCTTGCATTTTAGAAAAATGTGTCTATCCAGCACTAGTTAATTCATATTATAGACAAGAACTGACCCTTCCAGCTGATGTCAGGTGCTGCGTTTGACTTTCAGAGTTGTTCTTAGGGCATCTTAAGCTGATCCTGGCAGAGAATAATCTACTAAAACAAGATGAGATACATAAAGTGACCCCCCCCCCTCAAGTTGTAAATAAAAATATTGGAGTATGTTTTACAAGACGATGTCTTGCTGTCAGGGCCGGTCCTGGGAATAGGCGAAATAGGCAAATGCTGGGGGCGCCGCCGATCCTTAGGGACCAAAATGGCTTTATTTATTTCTTTTCCTTTTTTTTTTCAATTCTACTTCAATACTATAAATGTAAAATGTTACACAAAAGGCGATCATCCACAAAAACAACGATTTTATTTCTCTCCTCAGTTCGACGCATGATCTTCCCCCGCACAGCCGCACTTCCACATACATCAGTTACCTGATTGTAAAAGATGTTCACTTATACATTATCACTGTGTCCAAAAGACCGAAGCCCTCTGGTGCCCGGGGGGGGGGGGGGGATACCAGAGGTGTAATCATTATCATTACATGAATGATGATGATCAAACAAATTAGCCTTTAAATGCATGAATGTTTCATCAATCATGATATTCGTGTCTTTAGATATATCCAGCACGGGCGAATCTCTAACTGCTGCAATAGCAA
Source organism: Schizopygopsis pylzovi (assembly GCA_027422435.1). Lineage (NCBI taxonomy): Eukaryota > Metazoa > Chordata > Actinopteri > Cypriniformes > Cyprinidae > Schizopygopsis > Schizopygopsis pylzovi. Next base: position 3,285,500 of record CM049832.1, on the reverse strand, counting down.
AATAAAAAAAAAAAAATCTCAATATTTTAAGGACAATTACAGAAGAATAAAATAAAGCATATTTCGTTACCTTTTGAAACTTGGAAGGGTTCAATTTGAGCAGATGTTTTTACCATCGCTGTCATCGTCAGAGCACACTTCCACTGACTCATATTCACGATCTCTACCATATTCTCAAAACCATCTCAATAACTTCAAAATCAATATTTGGATCACTGGCTGCTTATTCACCACATCCACCATCAAATGACATTTATGTTTCACTGCGTACAGTAATTGCTCTGCAGTAAGCCATTCAAACCAGTTCTGATGATATTCTGTTGTTTTATGACTGAGGTCATTTTGAGTGAAACTCCCGAAGGCCTAAAATGAAACCTATTTTTGGTCCAGAAAACTTATATTGATAAATTTTTATAATTGAGTTGTACTATTTATGTAGGTTTTTTATAGATTTTTTGGTGATTTTTATTTACCTTGTTTACCTTAATCATGCGTGTTATAATGTGTCTCTATGTGTGTGTGTGTACCATGTGTTTGTGTGTGCGTGTGCGCGTGTAGGGGGGTTATGTGAGTATTTTTTTGCCTTGTCTGTAGTCTCAGCTCTTTGTTTGGATAAACATTTTGTATTTATGAAAAAAAAATGTTTTTCGACATGCCATTCATTCCTATGGCCGGGTCAAAATGACCCGGGAGGGAAGGATTTGTAAAAAAATATATATATATTACAGCCACATAAATCCTTGAATCCACTTAATTTTTTTTGTGTGTGTGTGTGTGTGCTCCAAATTCAAGTGTAACAAAATTCACAAAGTCTTGTACCACTCAGATGAACACTCAATTAAAAAAATTATAATACAAAATTCTGGGTCGAAATGACCCGAGGAAAGGATGATGGTTATTATTAAATACCACCGAGTGTAATATGAACCCACTAACATTCAATTTCATTTCCTTGGACAGAAACCTGTGTTGCTTAAATTGCTTTGCAGTGAGGTAAAGCTGAAGCTTGTGATTTTGCTAGTTTTGTGTGCAATACACATCAGACGCAGGCACGCAGATGACACTAGGGACGGGGGGGACATGACCCCCCCAGATTCATAGTGACCCGATCCGTCCCCCTCACCGTTTCTACAAAAGGTGACATCATAAACAGAGGATGAATCAGGGTTTCCGCTATGTACATTAGCCTAAATAGTGGTGGCCCAGCCCGCCGCTCCTTAAACATGCACTAAGAAAAACGCTTGCAGTGTCTGACCCAGTGGTGTAGTCTAGTTGTGTGTAGTGAGTATACTGTGATGTTTTCCTTCCCAGCCTCAAACTCACCCGTACCAGAGCAGCCTCTCATAAGCACCACACACTCACTAAACAGGGCTCCACGCGTACTCTTATTTTTAGGAGCACTTGTGCTGCTAATTTAAAAAAAATGAAAAAATTAGGGGCAAAGTAAAAAAATTCAGGAGCACCTTCTCCTCAATAACAAAAAATTGCCTTCCCATTACGAAGTAATATTGGACTCCTTAAAGTGATTTACAGGGGCATTTTTTATAACTTTATTTGAAGTCTTACCTATCATGTCAAATTTAAAGGTGTATTTTTATAAGCTTTTTTTTACATTTCTAATTAAAACAATGCAATAAGAAGAATAGGCTACCGATCAAATTTAATAAGTATTAATACTTGCTTTTGCTAGAATATGCTTTTGTGTCATCTTCGCTTGTTTCCGCAATTGTTGTTGCCCTGGTTGTGTATATACTGTATATGTGTGGATGTGGAGATTTTTTTTGTTTCACTTTTGAACAAGCACCACCCCCATCCCCCCCTCGGTGACTTGCCCCCCCCCCCCAGTTAAGAAATCCCATCTGCGCCCCTAATCAGACGGTCAGTGAGTGTCTGTAGGTCTGCCAGCTGAAACTAACTTTGCACAGATGAGATACAAATAGCTCTTTGATGCTGTGTAGAACAGGCACCTAAATTTACACCGGCACATGGGAGGGCACGCCATGTCTAAAATCTGAAGAATAATGCTGATGCACTGCAGATTTCTCAGGCTGGCTCTCCTGACAGTTTTGAATTTGATGAAAAGATATAAAAAAGTTTCAATAATGCTCAGAAGTTCAGGATCTGCAAAGCTCCTGGCCGCTTTAGTAATGACCCCATACACAGAGCGAGGGCAGGTGCAGCTCGGCAATACCACCAATTCAATCAAGGATCCAGTTTTAACAGGAAAATCCACTTAAGTGAATATTGCAAAAACAAGCCGCACGCACGCACACACGCGCACACACGCACACACGCACACACACGCACACACACACACACGCACACACACACACACACACACACACACACACACACACACACACACAGAAAAGCTTTAACCACTTTTAGTAATGATAGACTACAAAGGCAAGGTCTTACAGGTTAATCAAAGCACTAAACTCAGTATAATTGTCCCCTCATTTAGTGTATGTTGGGTTTCTTCTAAAGAAAAAGGTAAATGTTTCGTTACTGAGCTACAATTTTAAGTTCTTCAAAAACATAACAAGGAGTGCTAGCTTTCCTTGAAATCTAATAAAGTATACAGTTAATCCATGACATGCACATTTATTTTATTATTTTAGCTGTTGACCAAAACATATTCAAGTTACAGATACATAATGAATATGGGCTTAAAGTGCACGCTCTGAGCTTTAAGGCTACGTTCACACTGTCAGTTTTTGGGATTGACAACCGAATTTATTTACAGGTGTGAGTCTCGAAATGTCCCGTTCACACAGCAGCGTCTCGAATACTGTCTATATGAACGTGCAAAGAGAGTCAAGCCTGTATTCCTTACCAGTAATCATACAGTGACCAAAGTAATATCAAAGATGACGACGTCCATAAAACTGAATGTCTTATCACTTTCTGACAAGACAAGAGTCCAATCGAGCGGCGAGTTCATCCATCAAATCTTCATTAACCGACAGCAGTAATATTTGGGTGGAGAGTGGAGCATCCGAGTCACACACAGAACACAAAATTGACAGGAGCGACTCCGGTGGAGGTTTGATCTGAAACTTGAAACACAGCTCATTTCTCCATCACTGTGAGTTAATGAAACCACACATGAAAACACGCAACACACTGTTGACGAGCGTTTGAGCAGCTCTCTCTCGTGCGCTGAAACAGTTGTTTCAGTCCTGTTCCGTTCACACTGTGTGTGTGTGTTTCGAGAATGCGGTTGTGATTCCCGGACAGTGTGTAAACGTAACCGTATAAGGACTTTACTACAGGATTGATAATCGGATTCTGCTGCTGTGTGAACGTGACCTGTGTGAAATATATTAGAGGATATTCTCATCACAATTATAAGAAATTACAGCTCTTTAATATGTACCTCCACACTTTTTCAAGGGACCATAAGTAATAGGACAGTTGACTCAAAAGCGGTTTCTTGGACAGATGTGGGCTATTCCTTCGTTATTTCTACATCAATTAAGCAGGTAAACGGTCTGGAGTTGATTCTAAGTGTTGCTGTGAACCACATCATGCGGTCAGAGGATCTCTCATACAAGAGAAACAGACGATTGTTAGATCCATCAGAGAGATAGCAGGAACATTAGGAGCGGCCAAATCAACAGTTTGATACATTCAGAGAAAAAACACAGAAACATAAAAAGACCTGGACGTCCACGGAGGACAACAGAAAAACCCTTTCACAACATCCAGCCAAGAGAAGAACACTCTCCAGGAGACAGACGTGTCTACAATCAAGAGAAGACTTCACCAGAGACGTCACCACAAGCTTAGACTTTACCAAAAACACTTCTGGAAAAATGAAATACAATCCACCTGCAGCAGAATGACGGGAAGAAAGAAGTATGGAGACGGCTTGGAACAGCTGATGATCGAAGCATACAGCATCATCTGTGAAACATGGAGCAGTGTGATGCATGAGCGTGCTTCCAGTGACTCTGGTTACTGTGTTTAGTGATGATGAAGTCTGAAGTGTATAATAGAGATATACTCTCTGCTCAGATTCGGTCAAAAGAGCAAAGTTGATTGAGCGGCGCTTCATAGTACAAATGGAAATGACCCAAAAGCAACCCAGGAGTTTTTGAAGGTAAGAAAGGGGAATATTGTGCAACGGCCGAGTCAATCTCCGGATCTGAACCCGATCGAGCTGCATTTCACTCGCTGAAGACTAAACTAAAGACAGAAAGAATTTTGAATCAAAAAATAAACTAAATCAAACAAACAAACACTTAATCAAAGTATCAAACAGAAAATCACATGCCAGTGACTCTTCACCTTTAAATAAGAAACGTGCAAGTCTTGAATGACCGAAATGATATCTTGTACACACATTTCTAGTTTCAAAAGTAAGAATCTTTCATTAATAATAGCATTGACTGCATATAACACATTCATCCCATTTCATGTCTTTTTTTTTTAAAGTGAAATTGGTTTAATATATTCTTGATTCAAAATGAAATAAAAACTCCATATTTGTGCACTTTATTTTAGTCTTTTTTAAACTGTCTAGTCATGTGAACTCCTTTTATAGTGCTTTCTTGTCCTTTTTTTGGAGGTCAGCGGCTCTTTTTTACTTTATGCTGTCATTGATCTTGCTGCCCTTTCTTATACATTATTCAGAGATTTCACCTTTGTTCTCTACGAAAGAAAGTTAAACAGGTTTGGAATGACATTAATTTTCTGGGTGAACTGTCCCTTTAATGATGGATTGCTGGCTTGCCACTCAGAATATTAGTTTTGTGTAAAACTGTATCTGACCTTTCCGATCAAACCAACATCTTGGATACTGATGAGATCTGTGATTCACTTCAGTTTCTGAACTGAAAAAGCATGAGGAGGATGTATGTACATTCAGTGAGGGACGTTTATGAGGTTATTGTGGTCTGTAAATAAGGCCGTGACAGCAACAAATCTGTGGTTTTACTTAAAATAATAGCTGTCTGCTCCAGAGTGTGTATGCTGTGCTGTTTGTGATTGATCCTCTGTGTATGCAGACGCCATCCTCAGAGAGGAACGCTCCACATAGAGATTTATTTACAGAGTATTTTCCAGGGCAGATCCCGTACATGGATCAAGGGCGAGCGCAGGGGGGACAGAGAGGATGCAGGCCAGAGATAAATGTACAAATGGGACACGCAGTTTTGTCAATGCGTGGATGTATATGTCCGTCTCAACTGCTGTGTAGCTATAAATGCAAAGATCACTATAAAAGAATGCATGTTTTGTAGTGCTACTGATTAGCGATATTTGGGACAACACCCTAGCAACAACCGGTACACCCTAGCAACCACATATTAAAGCCTAAATAACTAAAAATCGACTCAGCATCTGCACTGCAGGCACCCAAAACATCTGACCACTGTTGTGGAAGGTTTTGAAAAGACAAACCAATCACATTTATTTAAACATTTTTAAATCCAGTTCATCTTATAGTTCACCGATGACCGATGCAAGTAAGTTCCTCTTTTGTATTAATCATTCACAGGATAAAATATGCAAAAACAACTGTTTTACAATCAGTCTTGGCCACTGTGCCATGTAAAATCCTCTTATTTAAACAGTCAGAATTGAATCCCTATATTCAGTTTCTCAGCCACTGTAATGGAATATATCTGCACAAAACAAAAGTTGATCTTGCTACACTATTAAAAATAAACAGTCCAAAAAGGGCTTTTTACAATTGAACACAAAAAAAAAGGTATTTTCACAGTTAAACTTGAAAAAAAAAGGTTTTCGCAAATAAAGTTTCCAAAAAGGGCTTTTCACAAATTAACATTCCAAAGAAACGGTTCCAAAAGGGGCTTTAAAAAAAAATAAAGGTTCCAAAAAGGGCTTTTCACAAATTAACATTCCAAAGAAACGGTTCCAAAAGGGGCTTTAAAAAAAAATAAAGGTTCCAAAAAGGGCTTTTCACAAATTAACATTCCAAAGAAACGGTTCCAAAAGGGGCTTTAAAAAAAAATAAAGGTTCCAAAAAGGGCTTTTCACAAATTAACATTCCAAAAAAAGGTCACCTCACAATTAAATGTTCCAAAAAGGTATTTTCGAAAATAAGTGTTCCAAAGGGGGCTTTTTGTAAATAAGTGTTCCAAAGGAGGCTTTTTGTAAATAAGTGTTCCAAAGGGGGCTTTTTGTAAATAAGTGTTCCAAAGGGGGCTTTTTGTAAATAAGTGTTCCAAAGGAGGCTTTTTGTAAATAAGTGTTCCAAAGGAGGCTTTTTGTAAATAAGTGTTCCAAAGGAGGCTTTTTGTAAATAAGTGTTCCAAAGGGGGCTTTTTGTAAATAAGTGTTCCAAAGGAGGCTTTTTGTAAATAAGTGTTCCAAAGGGGGCTTTTTGTAAATAAATGTTCGCTTTTCACAGTGAAGTGCATAGAATAATAATTTTTAGGGAAAGCTAAATAAATCTAAATAAACCTTTTCCACTATAAACAACCTTTTGTGGAACAGAAAGTTCCCATGGTGTTAACATTTCTTCATGGAACCATCAGTGTTAATAAAGAACCTTCATTTTTAAGTCTACTACACATTCATGTAAATGAATGTAAAACAAGATACAGAGGGGTGAAAGCATTATAACAGTCTCATGATCTAAACTTATAGTGCTTTTGTCCTTTTTATGCAGAATTAACGAGCAAAATGAAATTAGTGTTCAGACAGACTGAAATACGGCTCACAAGTTCACACTTACATATAATAAACAGTAAAGGTTATGCGTGTTTAGCGTGCTGTCCGAGCGGAGGGCTCCGAGCTTGACATTTTGGCCCTTACCCAGAGTAACCCCCCCCCCTACCCCCACTTAACTGTAAGTGAGGAGATGGTGTGGTGAAGGGATGCTGGAAAAGTGCCAAGGAACAGAGGTAAATCTGCTGTGTGTATATATAAATATATATATATTTTTAATTGGGTTGATTACTGATTGAGTTCCTCTCATGTTAATTAGGTTATTTATCTGAACTGTGTTAATAAAACACCATTAAGAGTATCTTCAGTATATCCAGAAAACATCATGATAAGAAAGCCCATGTAGTTTATTCACAATAAAAAGGTGAGACGATTCTCTGCATTAAGGTAATTGCCAAGAAAACGATGTCACAATGTCAAAAATAATATTACAAAGAATGAATGAAAATATTTATGATCATTCAGTCTTTTTATAAATGTATTTATTTAATGTATTTATTTTTATCTTATACATAAGATCTACCCAACCAGAATGGACCTGAATTAAAAAAAAATATATAATAATATAATAATAATGATAACAATAAAAATATGAAAAACTGCAACCTTTAATCACATTCTGTCTGGTCCCATCTCATTCAGTATCTGTGCTCGAGTACACACTGGGGAGAACAGCACACATGCCTTTTATGTGGCTACACGCCCTCTTCCATTTTTAACTTTGACATTTTCCAGCCCTCTCGTTTTACAGAGCGACCCATGAGATCAGAGGGAGAGAGAGTGAAGGAGGGACTGAGAGAGAGACAGAGTGAAACACAATGAAGGACAAGGTGCTGCTCTCTGCTCCAGGAAATCTGATGATAAGCACAGCTATAAATGTCCATCAGGAGTCTCAGAATAGCATGCTATCATCCTACTATGTTTGCAGCATGCAGCATGTTTATTATGCACAATATGGCATTTTTATATGCATGGAATACCTGAATTATAATTGAATGCTGATATTGGAAAGTTTGAGTTAGAGTAGTTTGCAAAAGAGCAATTCAGAAAATGATGAGGCTACAAGTAGATAAGGTTACCTTTTCAGCATAATGACGTTTAATGTCACCGTCACCCTCTGTAGTCCCATTTAGCTACTTGTATTGCTGATTAATTTTATGTTGTACAATAAGATGTTAAAATATCTTGAGCTTGTGTTAAACACAGACCTTATTTTAGACCAAAAATTCATTAAAAAATGTCCAATGGAGTGAGGACAGTTCAGCTGAATTCATGCAGCACTGCCAAATGTGAAGAAAATTTGAATAAAAATGGCAAAATAGTAAATCTTTTTAGATAAAATGTCATGTAATCAACAAAGTCATGTAACAACAAATGTAGCAAAATATCGTTTTAAAAGTCTTATCACGGTGTATTTCTTGCAGTTTCACATATGAATGAATCTCTTAAAACAATCACGTCTCATTCACCTCAAAATCAAAAGAACTAAATTAGAAACCATTATTAGAATTATAAATACTACGCATAGAATAAAATTAAGCCTATTTTAGGACAGAATATGATTTTGAAACGTGACATTATTTTTTTTTTAATGAAAATAAGGTTAATTTCCCCCCAAACTTTCATTATTGTGATACACGTGTGAAAACTAATTTTAAATATATTTTTCTGTAACTGCATTATATTCAGATGATACTCATTAGACTGTCAGTACTGTAAAACAATGACATTCATTAAAATCAGATCATGTGTTTTTATGCAGAACAGTAATTATAGGGGTGCTCGGGCTTAATTTTCTTCATGCAAAAATAATGATCTTCTTTTTGAGTTTGGGATCAAACACAACACAGACGTGTTCTTCATCTGCACTTTATCCACCTTATTTTTGGCGTAAGAGAAGGTTTGGCCATTTGTAACTTGAATGTGTCACGGTCCTGCTGGTGTGCCCAGGCTGGCCACCAGATGTCTCTGTGTGTTGAGCACATGGCTTGTTGTTTGTTGGTGCCATGTGCTCCCATGTCGATTGTCTGTCCCCTCCCATCTTGTTACTTAATCATTGTTTCAGTGGCTCCAGCTGTGTCTCCCTTGTTACCCTCGTTTGTCTCCCTATATAGTCTCCTTGTGTCTGCAGTCCTGTGCTGATCCGTTGTCTTTCGTGTGTCTAATGTCGTGTGAGTGTTTCACATTTGACTGTGCTCCAGTCTTCTGCCTGCCTGCTTGTTTTTCCCCTTCGGGGTGGTTGTTCTTCTTGGTTTTATTTTATTATTAAAAATAACTTTCTCTGCATTTGAGTCCTCGACCTCATCTCGCCTGACAGAACAGATCAGCCACAATGAGGACTCAGCAGAGGGGGCAACCGGCAACCATGGGTCCAGGGCGTAAGATTCCCAACATCCACCAGGGAGACCAGACCATTGAGGTTTATGCCAGGGACTTCGTGGGAGTGGCTCGCCAGTCGGCTACGGAGGAGGCCTGCCTCATGGTGTTTTTTTGGGGAGGCCTAACTGAGCCCTTCAAATCCCGGATGCCTTATTGGCACCCCGAGGATTCACTGGAGGGGTACGTCAATCTGGCTCTGAGTTTAAGCGGCTCAACCTTCAGGATGGAGTCCACCCCAGATCCCGCTCCGCCCCGTGAGCCGACAGAGTCCGCTCCAGAGCCCGCTCCGCCCCGTGAGCCGACAGAGTCCGCTCCAGAGCCCGCTCTGCCCCGTGAGCCGACAGAGTCCGCTCCAGAGCCCGCTCCGCCCCGTGCGTTGACAGAGTCCGCTCCAGAGCCTGCTCCAGTCCGGGAGCCGACGGAGTCCGCTCCAGGGTCCGCTCCGTTCCGGGAGCCCACGCATTGCGCTCCGATCCGGGAGACCACGGAGTCCGCTCCAGAGCCCGCTCCGTTCCCGGAGCCATCAGAGTCCGCTCCAGAGTCCGCTCCGTTCCGGGAGCCGACAGAGTCCGCTCCAGAGCCCGCTCCGTTCCGGGAGCCCATGCAGTCCGCTCCAGTCCTGGACCCCGCTCCGGTCTGGGAACCCACAGAGCCCGCTCCAGGGCCAGCCCCACCTTGGCACCCCTGTGTGCCCATTGCTCCAGGCCCTCTTCCACTCCACGGGCCTGGCCCACCTCCCTCCTAGACATTTTTCTGTTTAGTGTGTGTGGAGCGTCTGGGATCCGCTCCTTAAAGGGGGGGTTATGTCACGGTCCTGCTGTCTCTGTGTGTTGAGCACATGGCTTGTTGTTTGTTGGTGCCATGTGCTCCCATGTCGATTGTCTGTCCCCTCCCATCTTGTTACTTAATCATTGTTTCAGTGGCTCCAGCTGTGTCTCCCTTGTTACCCTCGTTTGTCTCCCTATATAGTCTCCTTGTGTCTGCAGTCCTGTGCTGATCCGTTGTCTTTCGTGTGTCTAATGTCGTGTGAGTGTTTCACATTTGACTGTGCTCCAGTCTTCTGCCTGCCTGCTTGTTTTTCCCCTTCGGGGTGGTTTTTGTTCTTTGTTTGGTTTTGTTATTAAAAACCCCTGATTTCCGCTGCACTTGAGTCCTCGACCTCATCTCGCCTGACAGAATGTGCGAGGCTTCGAGTGTCATTCACTTCTAGTTAGCGCTATATTTGTTATCATATTATTTGAAGTCATTGTCGTAATCTTAAGCACTGGTTTGTAGTGCAAATAGTTTCATCGTTGCATTTTGTTATTTTTCCAGTTCTACGGCAGCTAATGAATCAGAAGTCTTGTGTATTCACAAAAAGTAGTTTACTTCCACATTACAGATTAAAGTGAATACAGTACACAGTACACTACGATCCCATTCTCAAAACAGCCACCCGTAATTCTGCTCGGTAACCGCATTGGCCCTTCTGAATGAAACCCTTCATTTCATTGCCCCAGATGATGTTTTAATGCACACCGATGGCGGATCAATGTATCATAATTCCCTGACCTGCAATGTGAAGTGTTTTTCATAAGTCAAGACCATCAGTGCAAACAGCGTGTGATAGAACACAATGAAATTAAAGGAGTGAGAGTGAGATAAGAGGGAATCCATTCCTCTGCATTAGCCGAGCAGGTTATATTGATAGATGAGTCTGAGGTGGAAGAGAATATCACTGAGGAGACAGTGATGCATGATCCAATCAAACGCGCGCGCGGCTCACTGTAGAGTCACCGGAGCTAACCGCACTGATTACTACGACACGGGAGAGAGCGATGAGAGAAAGACGAGTGCTGCAGCGAGGTTTACTCACACTACTGTCTGTTTGACCTACGTCAACCAAAAAACAACATACAGTTATCATAACTAAATATTTGATGATTTATGTATTTGAATTGCTTATACACTTTCCATCCATTTGGATTACACAGTTTTAGCAATGCATATACGTCAGTCCAATATAAATGAAACAGGCCGATTTCTGTAGCAGTGCTAATAAAGTGAATTTTTTAGTACTGTATATTTATTGTCAATGTGTAAAAATGTGTAAAATCTTTAACTATTTGAATATCGCTTGTTCCACCAACCTGCTAAATGTAATGCAGTGCATATTTGACAGCCATACATAAATGAAACAAAAACCATAAAACATAACGACATTTGCTTTTCAAAAATATTATAATATGTAATATATATAAATATTATACTAATATTTAATATTATAATAAAATAAAAACATTAATTTAAACTGATTAGATTATCAGTATAAATCTGTTAATTGTGAAAAAAATACATTTATTCAGTTATTCAGTAAACCTGCTTATTGTGTATTAAAAACACATTCAGTTTATTAGTACTATTACAGAAATGTGTAATCTTTAGCCAACTCATTTATGTCTGACTGACACATATGCGTCTAAATTAAAACTATGTAATCCAAATGGATGGACATTTTATATGCAATTCGAATACATAAATCTTAAATTTAGGCCTAATTTTGGAGTGCATGCTTTTCTGCATGATCTTTTTCTGTTGAACACAAAAAAGAGAAATTCCCGTTATTAACACAGGGGATTGTGAAGCACGTGTATGCAAACGAAAAACAACATATCATAACGGTTATATTCTTGCAGGGCAACGACACAGAGTAAAGCCAGACACTTCTGATTATACCCTGTATAATGTATTATGTGACAAATAAAAAACCTTGAACCTTGAAGGTCTGTATGACAGCCATTCTGAACCCTCAAGTATCAGAGAGGAAGAAGAAGCGGTGAGAATCTGAAACACGCCTCTGCTTGTGGCGTCGACGGCGCTGGGACTCTCCCGAGAGTCTCCAGAAATCACTTTCTGTTCAGACAGGCGTGTAATAGACTGAGCTCGCACAACTACTGTACGTCCTCCAACCAAACCCAACAGATCCGCTCCATCACCACACAGATGGCCAGATCTAGACTCATTTAAAACTGCTTCGTCAACTCATTTTCAGCTGTTCGCCCACATGCCCTTTGACTTCTACACTACTGTCAGAGTCTGTTTCAACAGTTCAACACTGATGCCAGTTTTAAAGCAAGCCCAAAATCTTCCTTTTGTTCCAATTGAGAATAAAAATCATAATTGAGATTTTCCTTAATTGCTCCCACGTGAGTAATATCAAGTGAAGAGCTTCAGCAAAAGTGCAGGCAGCGATGTTTCTACTGAGATCTCAGCAATGTCTCAAGCGTTGCTCATTTGACAAAGTCTACAACCAAATCTCAATATGAACTCAACATTTATTATTCAATTCTTCCAAGACCATGATATGAACTGCTATATACATTCATTTTATAGCTCTATTCTCTTACTTTTAAGCTAAGAATTGACTCATTTCTGTTTTATATCTCCTGTGGGATTTTAGGAAGCACATCAAAGATGAAGTTGGTATGTACTGTAAATGAAACATAATTAAGAACTCTATTATGTCTCCTGAGCAATTCAGTTCTCCTCCAGAAGCTTGCAAAGCCACGACTGGCACCAGTGCACACTGCACACAGCAGTCCCAATGATAATTCATCATTCAGACAGTCATCTATTCGAAAACATTATTAAACACAGAACTGTGGAATATTCCTTTGCTATAAACAACAATGCAAATCATTTGACTCAGCAGTGCCTATTTTTATTTCTCCTAAGGAATTTCAGGAGAAACATCGGAGACAAGTTTGATACTTTTATGAAATATGACTTTCAAGTCTTTCATTGGGAGCACCGGGACGTTTCCCGGTGGCCTGGCGGCTGATTTGGCCCGCTGCCCTGTGTTTTTATTATTATTATTTATTTATTTTTTAAATTGTATTTATTTATTTGCCTGCTCAATGTGCCAAAGTGATCATTTCCGATTGTGGCATTCCCTAATAAATCATAAATGGGTTATTCTTGACTGGCAGCGCCACGCTTCACGTCTGTTCCTCCGTCAAACGGGTTTGAACAGAGTCGATGCACGGGACTCGAGGAAGGAGAGGAAAACGGCCAGAAGAAACAGTGAAATGTAGTGAATTACTAACCTGTTCAGTTAAAGTGCAGGTCAGTTTCATCTGTAATACACTACTGTAGTTCTGTCTTTATTAACCTAGTTGAGTATTAAACTGCTAGCACCTGTTAGACTGTCAGTATCACCCCATTATTATCATCAGTCAGAATACTGTGCTACAGGACATCATTATCGATTGGAAAGATACATTAATACAATTATCAGGCAGATATTCACATGATTTATTGTATAGAAAGAGAGGGAGCTAGAGCAAACAGCAACACAAATATCAGTCAGCCCAAAAATACAATCTTGGGTATTAGGATTAGAAAATGTACTCATTGTGTTTTTGTGTTTTAATATATTTGTATGAATTCTAGGTTTATTAAATATTGGGTATTTACGTCATTTTAAGAGAAATAAGAACATTATGGTGGTTGTTTTGCAACAAGGTGAACACCGTTCTGTTAATATCCTTAGACCTGGTGAAGAAGTGACCGGTACAAGAAAGAAGGGAGTGACAGAGATATTGGAGAAAATGAAGAACAGGGAAGTGAAGGTGAAGTTCAAAAGAGAACCTTTCATTATTAAATTATTTTCCACGGCCTCGACTAAAGACTTGGACCTTTTTATGTGATGGTCATACAAATAGGTTAATGGGGTTGTCCGTGTTTCAGAAGTTGTTGTAGGTGTATGGGATGGACTGGATGAGTGAGAGATTTCCCGGCCTGAAATTGTATATATATATTTGTGTGTGTGTGTGTGTGTGTGTGTGTGTGTGTGTGTGTGTGTGTGTGTGTGTGTGTGTGTGTGTGTGTGTGTGTGTGTGTGTGTGTTTGGCGTATGCATTAGTGCAAAGATTGGACTGTAACACTTCCTATCCAACAACTTGTGAATCACGTGATATTGCAGCAAGTATCCAACAAAACTGATCCAATCAATTCCTGATGGACAAAAGTGAGTCCTGTTCTAAAAAAAATTCTCATTTGAGAAGCCACACATTGATACATCATATCAGGGAAGAAAAGTCAATTACAATATCCGTTTACTTTAAATAAACAAATAATTGCACTTTACATCTAACAGTACAAAAATGCAACAATGTAACGTAATAGAATCTAAATATTTTCCAAAATATTTAATGCACATTTATAATAAAACATTTAAATAAAATGGTACCAAATTTCGGCAAGATTTATAATTGTTTTATATAATTTCAGGATGGGGTTCATTGTGCAAGGATGATCATATTTAGGGGTCCATCATTACATTTACATTTACATTTATGCATTTAGCAGACGCGCTTATCCAAAGCGACTTACATTGCATTCAAGTTACAGTTTCTACATTTTATCAGCTCTTGCTTTCCCTGGGAATCGAACCCATGATCTTGGCGTTGCTAGCGCCATGCTCTACCAGTTGAGCTACAGGAAAGCATCATGATCATAAAACCCTTGTACTAGAATACACCTGATCTCTAATTATCCAGCTCTGCATAAAGCTATAAAGGTTATAAGGCTATAAAAGTGAACATAAACAGCCGAGTAAGGTTTGTCTATTAATAGAAGACCTGTTCATGCGTTGCTCAGGACTGTCAGTTGTTAGGGTCTGGCCACTAATGAAGCTCTGCTGTGTTGCTGATGTGAGTGATGAGTGATGGTTGTAGCCTGCAGAAACATCTCTAGAGCTCTGCATGAGACGTTCTGAGAGCATGTTACGAGCCGCCTGTCTTACACAACGTTTCCTCTCACCACGAGCTGAGACTGCTCTTCAGATCCAACATGACTAACAATACCTGAAAAACTCAAATACTCCTGCTAACAGACAATCAGAAAAAGAATGAACAGTGTTTTATTTAGCCTGGTTCTTCTGTCTAATTTAAATGATGTGTCTTAAATTTGGCTGCAGTCAATCAACATGCATTGAGTTTTCTTTTGGGGTGCAGAAAAGTTATCAATATTTGGGCACAATGTGTCTCATGTGAGTACATGTATACTGCCTGATCTCATTTTAAAGTCTGCCTTGTGCTTTCATGTAAAACTACCGTTTAAAAGTTCGGGGTCTGTATGATTTTTTTATATTAAAATAATACTTTTATTCAGCAAGGATGCGTTAAATTGATCAAAAGTGATAGTAAAGATATTTATAATGTCATAAAAGATTCATATTTTGAACTTTCTATTCATCAAAGAATCCTGAAAAAAAAAAATGCATCTTGTTTTCTAGAAGAATATGAAGCAGCAAGACTGTTTTCAACATTGATGATAATAAGAAATGTTTCAAATAAACCTATTAGAATGATTTCTGAAGATCATGTGACACTAAAGACTGGAGTAATGATGCTGAAAATACAGCTTTTTATCACAGAAATAAATTACATTTTAAAATATATTCAAATAGAAAACAATTATTTTAAATTGTAATAATATTTCAGAATATTACATCAAACAAATGTAGTTCTGATGTTCTAAATAAAAAAATAAAAATCCTACCTGATCCAAAACTTTTGAATGGCAGTAAATATAATACAAGTAATATATAATGTATTTATAAAATCCCTTTAAAATGTAGTAAGAAACTCTTTTCAACCTTGGCTAATAGTCTTATATGAAGACACAAACACCGAACTGTAAACAACTTTTTAATGCACCATATACTGTATGTCTTCCTTTCCACTGCATGAAATTAATCTAAACAGTATGTGTAGTCATGTGGTCCTGAGAATGATTACTAATTAATTTACAATTCTGTTTATCATTATTGTTTCAGAAATAATGTATTGACTGCAAATCACTTGTTCCCCATAGTAATGTCTGAGTGAGATTGTGACTCACTGTGTGTGTAATGACAGGGGTTACTCTTAGATGAGGTGTAGAAAAGCCTAGAAAACCCCCTCATGACAAAGCCTGAGCACCTCACGTTCACTGGCTTTGAAGCTCCGGAGGTATATAGAGACTTCACACTGAGATGAAAGGGAGATGGAGACTGAGATGGAAGTACAATGCACAAAACACACATTCATTTAGGCTTAGCTGCTAAATAAAGTAGGATTGTTCTTGCTAGACTTGTCTTTGTGTAGTCCCAGAGAGACAGATTTTTGACTGCGAGCATCATCCACATTCGTTTTTAGAGCATTTAGAGATGAGTTTATCTGAAATAATAGTTATAATAAAGCTTTTTTATAAAGGGAATAAATGACCACAAACATATATAAACTGTGATAAGAATCAAAAGTAAGAGCTGTTTTCATAAACACATCAGAATAGTTTATTATAATTAATTTTAGCTGAAACTTTCAGTGTGTTTTTGAGGCTGCTAACATGGCAAACTTTGGTAAATCCGGGGATTCGTTCCTCATTAAAAGTGCTCATTTTACCCACATTTTAGTTGACATTGAATGGAAAGTAAAACCATAGAAAGGTTGTTACTTCAAATACACTTTTTATTTTTTTATTTTAGTTTAACTTGCAGTACTATAATAACTAAAACTACATAAACTAAAACTTATACATGTTATATATAAAATTAGTTTTATCAACACACACACACTATATACAGTATATATAAATAAATGTTGCATTTAACAATTAATCCCACTAAATCAATATGTTAAATGTATATATTTGACAAATGTAATATCATAAAAATAAAAACAAACAAAATCTGCAAGCAAAAACATAATCATTAACTAAAACCATAAAAATATGTTAACCAATTTAAATATTTTAAATTAACTGAAATAAAATATATATGGAAAATTATATTTATTTTCAGTTTAACTTGAAGTATTAAAATAAACTAATTAATAAAAATGATATATACAGCGTGTGTATTTATATATATATATATATATTTAATGCATGTATGCAGTATATATATAAACTATACAAACATTAAGAAATAACATAAACATACAACAAAATTACAAAAACTTTAACTAAATTTAAAGTAAAAGCAAAACAAAAAAATCTAATTCAAAATACTGACAAGAACTATAACAGTGAATCTAAAATAACCCTGCATGCACACAACTTCATTCCCTGGCATACTAGTGCTCTCTGACTGCCGGAAACAGCATAACGCCAGTCAATCAGACGGAAAAACTGCCCATTTTCAGCCATCGCTGGCCTTTTTGTGTAAAATATGCATGAAATGTTCAGTAAATAATATCTGAAGTTGAGACTAAAGTTTGTGTGCTGTTTGCAAATAAAGCAGAGAACATCACATTCTTTGCAACCCAGCATTCAGAAACTTTCTCTGAATATGAAATAAATGCATGCACACATCTCCAGACCAATCCTGAAGCGTTTGAGCACGCGGAGGAGGTCATTTAAACTCGACAGAGAATGGCCTCGCGTCAGTCTACACCCTATTCTTCATTTGTGAAGGCGGCCACTGGCTATCCATAGAGCATGCGAGGTTACGTGAAGACGCTTCAGTGACAGAACTGCTGAATACATTACTCAGGAGTACAAAGTGCACGGATATTGATTATTCACTGCAGATGGAAAGTGTAAAACAGGAGCCAAGGTCTGTAGGAAGCAAATACACACACTAACCAGAGGGCCGCCTCAGAGGGATACTTGCACTTTAGTGACCTATAACAGGGTAAATGTTATCCAGGACATGTGGGCATCAGCACATTTGGTTTTTGGGACATGAGCCCCACAGCAAACAGCAAGCCTGAGGCTTGGTTCTGAATGCAGAAGTCCAGCAGGGAGGTGGCTTGGCTTGGCCCCAGCACGGCACCCATGAGAGCATCAACACTAGAGGGTGTTTATTGGTCTTCAGAAGACTTATGCTGGGGAAATGCCAAGAGTGAAGTCTCTGCAGAGAGCAAGGAAATGTTGTCTCGACAAAGCAAAAGTGCGCTGAGTTTCCATGAAAGGTCACGGGGTCAAGCAAGGTGCCAGAGGCTGTTGCAGACTAAAATAAAAACAGCACTTGCTGCTGTACTACTTTACATTTATGAGCCCTGTCGTTCTATTCTGGGTATACAGTGTAACTGGATGAGACAAACCTAAAATAATACACACATAAAGAGATAC
Source organism: Schizopygopsis pylzovi (assembly GCA_027422435.1). Classification (NCBI taxonomy): domain Eukaryota; kingdom Metazoa; phylum Chordata; class Actinopteri; order Cypriniformes; family Cyprinidae; genus Schizopygopsis; species Schizopygopsis pylzovi. The sequence continues at coordinate 3,267,323 of CM049832.1, read as the reverse complement.
AGACTGCATTTTATATTGATCTTTGGGAAAACCTTTTATGAGCAGGTTTTAAACATAGTAAATCGGTGAAATTTGAGTAGATTGCAGAAATAACAAAAACTTGCAGCTCTAAAAGGAATAGTTCACCCCAAAAATAACACCAAACCAATTGTTCTCACGTCTTTTCCATACAATGAATGAGAACAGTGATTTATACTGCCAAGCTCTGAAGGAAAAACAAAAGAACCATAAAAATAAATGTACCATATTAAATCTCTGCTCCTAACTTAAACAATTTGAAAATACGTTTGCCACAGTCTATACTTTGCGAAATTTGAATATAGAGCACAAATAGTATTGACAAGAAGTTGAATATGACTGCAAAATACTTGATTCCAGAATCATTATTTCTGCAATGTTCAACACCTGTCTAACCAACTTACATATTCGACTTCCTTGTCCATTAGTTAGAGATTGATCAAGCTCTAAAAGCTAAACTTCATCTTGAACATTCTTTAATGTTTTTTAAGTTTAAATTATTTCAAAGTCCAAATTAAGATTTGAATATATAATGTAATTAAAGAAAATTTCCATTTATCATGCAAACATGCAACAGTTCTAATGTTTAAACAGACTTTCAAAAAATTGTCCAACGTTTTGAATAGTTAAAACAAACGTTTTAAATGTTAAACAAACGTTCTAGAACATATTAAGACAACGTTCTATTAATGTTATAAACAACGTTTTGAATGATTAAAACAAACGTTCTAAATGTTTAAAAAACGTTTTAATGATTAAAGAACGTTTTATTAATTTCATTTAAACAGAACGTTTTGAGAACATGATTAAAGACCAACGTTCTATTAATGTTATTAGAACAGAACGTTTTGAGAACATGATTAAAGACCAACGTTCTATTAATTTATTAGAACAGAACGTTTTGAGAACATGATTAAAGACCAACGTTCTATTAATGTTATTAGAACAGAACGTTTTGAGAACATGATTAAAGACCAACGTTCTATTAATGTTATTAGAACAGAACGTTTTGAGAACATGATTAAAGACCAACGTTCTATTAATGTTATTAGAACAGAACGTTTTGAGAACATTTTATGTTAGCAAGGCATTAATGACTGTAATAAAAAATTTGCAAAAATGCCAATTTTTGAGTGAACCATCTTTTAAGAAAACCTCTGAAATCGTATTCCAGTAGCCCAAGAATATTAATTATTAAAAATAATCGTTCCCATACGAGAAAATCATGCATTTGGTAACTTACCTATAGTAGACACCACTGTCCCAACAAAATAAAACGCTCCTGTAAAATCCCATCTGGGTCGAAGAGCATCGACCCGAACTCCAGCAGCAATCGCAGCCTCGTACTCTTTCAGGAAGGAGCTCAGATCCTGCAAGCTGATATTGAACGTATCGCTAAAGTTCAGCAGGGACCGGTTCCAGCGCCCGTGTGCTCGCAGCTCGGACGGCCTCTCGATGGTGGAGAACACCGCAGCGCCGCACAGCAGGTACACGATGATGAGCACGGCGAGCAGCAGAAAGCGCCCATTGTCTTCGTTAATGTGAAGGGAGCGGCAGCCCTGCAGTCGCAGCGCCGGCATCATCCAGATCTCAGCACCACGGGCGCAGTGGACAGCGACCGATGCAATGACATGGATCCTCTAGAGCTGCGCCTTCAGGACAACCCGAGACCTCCTGAGATCGTGTTAATAATGGGATAGAGTGCATCAAACACGGCAGAGAAGTTTTAAATAAGAGAAACAGGCTACTTCATTTAAGACACTTACCAGCGTAATTTATCCATTTCTCAAAGGCACGGATCCTTTAGAGCTGCTGCTTTAGGACACCCCGATCTTCTAGGATCCCATTGCACGTTAAGCATGTGTACCAAACAGGCAAGATACGTTTTGGAAAAAGATAAATAACTTATTTAAGATTTTACCTCCTTTTTGTTTAAAAAAAATCGAATGTTATATCAGTTATGCATTTTACTTATGAACTGTTGCTTTCTAAACCTGCCCAAATACTGAATTCTTTAAAGCAAATGTCTTTTAGAACAGCACTTGTGGATCCGCTTTAGTAGATTTAGTTAGTTAAATACTGGACTCACCCTCGTGCTCAATAAAGTAGTTCTCCGTCCATTTCCGTCTCCATCCCATTGATTGTCCATCCACATAAATCCACCTCTAAAGTGTTCAGTTGCACGCCGAAATCCTTTGAATTTCCACGACTCCTGGTTGTGTTTTATTGCAGGGATGCAGCAGTGTGTTGCGGGTGAAGCATCCTTTGGGTCGCTGCGCCAAATCTCTCGTCCCGTGAATCACATGAATGTATGCGTCAGTGAAAGATGCAGCGGGCTAAATGCACATCATTTAGCGACCATATGAAAGAGATTTTGCACTTTTTTCTAAGGCAGATCTCCAGTCTTTCCGCTGTGGGATGTTTGCTGCCCGCAGTCCTAATGAGGCTGATCGGGTTCAGATCAAATCTGTGCGCAATAGAGTACTACAGTAATACGACGAACATCTTCAATGCTTTACATTTTTACCTCACTGGTCGTTAATCAAAGTTAGATTTAAAATATGAAATCTACAGCTAATGGTCGTTTGAATTTTTTTTTTATAAAGAACATAATACCTCCTTTCTTTAACTGTCAGGCTATATCAAGAAGACATAGCCTAGGCTATATTTTTTTATTCACACGTTATTTGACATCTGTTTTTTTCTACTTCCTGTGTTCTTTAGTATTTAAATCAACGTTTCCACCCTGATCCTTTCATTCAAGCAATTCTGTTTTATTTCATCCTTGCTTTGCGTTGTAAATGACTTTTTTCGGAGGCAAAGGTGAAGACCTTGTTAAGAGCGCGCGGTGCACTTTTCCAGCTCTTTTCCACAAACAGCTCTTGCAATCGGATGGTATCGCCAAAAACATCAACCTTGAGGAGAAATATGTCGACAATAACGTGATAAATGTTGCTTCCATTCCTCAGTAAGTCCATTTCGCGCCGCTTGCTCACGCGTTGCCACAAACTCCCCACGAATCACGAGGAAACGATGCGGCACGCGCTACTACAAGTGCCGCGCGCACTCGCGCACCGCAGTAACAGAGGTGGGTCTGTGTTTTCTGATAATTAATCGATGGCATAATTACCTGCGGCCAGCATTACCAATGTCAATTGCGAGTCCTGACGCAGTAATGGATGAGTCTGACTGCAATGTTTAAAACCCACAGCCTTTCATGCAGCAAGTGCTGGATTACATAAATTAGGCGTTTCCTGAACTGTCAGGTCATACTGTACATTACAGTTCTCATGCTACAGCGTAGATAGGTTACAAAGTAATGATTAATCCAACTGAACAACATCTACTTAAAGGAATAGTGCACTCATGAAAGAATCACTTTATCATTTACTCATGTCCATTACAAACGCGAATGACTTTTTATTCTGTGAAAAACATAATGAGGTGTTTAGCAGAATGCCAAAGCTGCCTTTTTCCTACAATAGGGGTGTTTTCACTCACTTGTATTGATCGGACATCGGTCTGATCTTGGGGAGAAAAATGGTAGATGCATTATTGATGGAAAGCAATGTATTCAAGGTGTGATGACAGACACATAAGATGGAATATTAAAGTGCATAGTTGTTCAGGCCACATGCATAAACGTCCCAAAATCTCCCAAACCGAGCAAAGTCAGCATACAAAAGCTTGCGTATTCTGTGTGTAGGGAGGATCGGCTCTGGGAGACATGATACTTGATTCATCAGCTTACCCAGACTGATTTCCTTTCTTCTCTGGAGTCCAATTTAAAGGCTCACTTCTACTATAGAAGGCCCTTTCAAACACATGAAATTAGAATTAATCATAACATTAGATAATGTTATTCAAAACAGGTAACATGAAGTCTACGCACAACAGTTCATTACTATCTAGGATGATGAATTCATTATGCATATGCTTCATTATGCAATTAAATTCCTAAACTTAAATGCTTTCTTTCTTTAGTGTAACAAAGGAATATCAGCATCTGTCAAACTAGATAAGAACATTTATGGGACTTAACATGCTCATACAAATCAGCAGTTGTTCTCAGATCAATCTGACTGTAAACAGCCTTTTCATTGATGAGTTCTCAAGCCAATTGACTTAAAAAGTGTGTCCAAAATGCAATATTTACTTGTTTTGAGAATGCCGTTATTCAACAAGAGCCCAATTTACTGGGTTATTAACCCTGACAATGGCAAAATCAATCATCCCTCTCCTTTCACACACTCTAGAGCTAATAATGTAGATCAAGCCCATGATGATGACGTTGATTATAGTAAGGATAGTCAGGATACACAAGGCCTCTGTTTTAATATAAAGCAAACATTTTATGTTTATTATCTATAATGCATAGCATTCAGTATATATCATGGCTTAATTGGCCATAAATATGTTTCTTGCACTGCTTTTGTTCTTCCTATGAATGCTAAATGCATAAATGCAATTTTAAATGAATTATTTATATCTGTTTAACTGCTGAAATGGCTTTTGTCACGAAAACACAGACTCATCATTATGTTGGTCCTTTTGGTGTCTCAACAGCAGAGCTGTGTCACCACTTGGAGATCTTACTCTGCAATTTAAATGCATTACGTTGCAGTTCCTAAAAACAAACACAAAACAGCATTCACAACCATTGTACTTGCATAATCTGACTTACCCCTTAACAGTATTCAATTAGACTAAATGTAGGGTTAAACTAAAGAAGTGGTTCACCCCCCAAAAAAAAGAAAATGTGTGAAGATGTACTGACCCTCAGTGAGTAGTATTTACCATCCTCTGCAGTGAATGGGTGCCGTCAGAATGAGAGTCCGCACAGCTGATAAAAACATCACAATAATCCACACCACTCCAGTCCATCAGTTAACATCTGGAGAAGACAAAAGCTGCATGTTTGGAAGGAACAAATCAACTAAAGACATTTTAGCTTTAAATGGTTGACTTTTTTACGGTAGCAATATCATGGATAGAGGACTCACATTTTAGCTGGAAACAACAGTTTGATGTTAAAATTGTTGAAATTGTAGATTTATTTCTTACAAACACATTTTTTACTGTGTGTTTAATGGACTGGAGTGGTGTGGATTATTGTGATGTTTTTATCAGCTGTTGCGGACTCTCATTCTGACGGCACCCATTCACTGCAGAGCATCCATTGCTGAGCAACTGATGTAATGCAACATTTCTCAAAATCTGATGAAAAAACGAATTTACATATTGGATGGCATGAGGGTGAGTACAGTTCAGGTTTTTTTTGTGTGTGTGTGTGGGGGGGGGGGGGGGGGGTGAAGTACAAGTTTAATAATTTGTAATAAGAAAAGCATCATGTATTAAGAAACGACATGTTGAATTCATGCTCCATTTCACTCACCAAAGCTAATTTTAATTTCATTTGGTACTAATTTGCTCGCTGCATGCTCCAATATCCTCATGCATACATACTTCAACTTAGCTGGGAACAAAAAGAGAATTGCTGATGAGACAAGAGGAGTCTTAGGCAGCACGGGCAGAGAACATATGGTTGCATCTATCACTAAGCAGTCAAGATTCACCCTGAACGTTGCTGTTCATAATTACCTGAGCGATTAAACGACAGTGTCTCTCTGGGGGCTGACAGCACTGGAGATCTGTGGAGGGGTTGGCATTGGGGAAGACTATTGATCCAGTGTCATTCAGTACAGAACAAGCAGCAGAGTCAGCTCTGATCTAGAGGTACAGTATGTTCTCCTATCATCATCAGCACACACACACATATACATGTATCTGACCGAGCAAACCTGCTGCACATCTGCAGATGGGAGTTAGTGCGCTAGCACAGAATTACTTAAGCATTTAGCGTGTTTGATACTTTTCTACTTCATTTCACACACCAAGTTACAAAAAATAAAGAATATGGAACTATTAATGCTCTTCCTCTGTATTTTTTATCTTGTTTTCAATGTGCAATTTATCTAAATAATCAAGATACATTAATAAGCAAAATGACGCAATATGTGAAGTCCTGTTTTCCGAGAATGGGAATTTTTGTACTGATTTTCAGGTGTTTTACCTGTATTTGAATTATGCATTGCATGGTGTTGTGTTGTTTAGGATTACAGGAAATGTATGTACACTTATGTTATGTATTCACACATAATATCCTGGAAGAAAATCACCAGGGCCTTTTCTGTATTTATTCTGTGTGTTTACAGTGAATATCTGTCAACCAACAACTTTTCATACCACATTGACACATATCTGTTCACGCTTTAAGTATAAACTCCATTTTGTTCAATTTCTCAGAAAACAAGACTTAAGCTATCTTCATTATACATCTCAAGTAAATGCAACTTGATTTAAGGTTGTTTGTACCCATGCAACATTTAATGCCATGATTATGTATTTAAGGCTTTCTGCACTGATTGAAGACCTTTTAAGGCCTTAGTTTTGTACGAATTGAGACTTTAAGAACAGCAATCGCACACAGACCTAAAAATGAACATTGACAAACAATAAAATTAAATAAAAAGTTGATCTGTGAACATCACCACACAAAAAATACTAACAGTGATGGCAAAAACAACAACAGCAGCATAAATAAAGTCAGCAAAATAATATCCTATAATAGCAACTGCATAATTGATTTATGCTGCAATGCATTCTAAATCAGCAACATTGTTCAATATGAAATTATTTATTCATACAGCTCTGGGCAATAGTTCAAAGGACAACAGTGTTTTAATGAAGACTCACTTGCAGAATCACTAATAATAAAGTACTTCACATTTCTCGGTGACTCAAAAGGTCCCATATGCTGTATAAATGTAATTGCTTTTCTACAGTATAATGTATTGAGCTAATTATAACATGAGCTAAGCAGTTGGGAATCACTTGACAGTGTCTCTCATTAAGGGATTAATTAGTCATTTTCACAGTAAAACATTTTGCTTAAATGGCACAGTGTGTTATCAGATGATCAATCCATTATATTGGCTGAAACATATGTTGATAACCATTTACTTCCCTCCAGGGATATATATCTTGTAGTTATGGTTCATAGAGTTTCTTTACGCCAGCAAACGCCTACAAAATCATCTATGGGATGGGGAACTCAACTCATTATTTTATGACTGTGATTTAATTGGTTTGGCAGAAATCCGTTGATTGTGTCCTTTTCACGCATCTTCATTTTATACAGAAGCAGTGGGAGAGAAAGACGATCTCCGGGGAGCCAATTAAACTCAGCACTGACCATCTCAACATCAATAACAGATAAAGAGGAGACAGAAAGCATCACAACATCCCTCGTCCAGAGATGATGTACCGTTTGTTTCCTCTAATCTGAACCAAGGCGTTTGAAATGGAGATTTGAAAATGATTCATGAATTGGGATTTACAGTAGTTTGGTGGATGAGATAAAGTGTCTGATTTGACAGATTTTGATATCAGCTTATTTATTCGAGAACATCAGATAAACCTATAATTTTAACTTTAGCAGAAAACTTGATCAAAAATCACCCTTGTGTTCATTTAATTGCAGACTGGTTTCCATCTTTAAAAACTGTACATTTAATATTTTATTCAACATATTAAGAGATGCCATTCAAAAGTTTGAGATTAGTGTGATGTTTTAAAAAAAATTGATACTTTTATTCAGCAAGGATGAATTAAATTAATTAAAAGTGAGAGTAAAGACCTTTACTTTGTAAAAAAAAAAAAATAAAAAAAATTATATATATATATATATATATATAAAATAAATGCTGTTCTTTTGGCCTTTCTATTCATCAAAGAATCCTTAAAATAAAATGCACAAAATATTAAGCAGTTTTTAACACTGATAATAATCAGAAATGTTTCTTGAGCATCAAATCAGCATATTAGAATGATTTCTTAAGGGTCATGTGATACTGAAGACTTGAGTAATGATGCTGAAAATTCAGCTTTGATCACAGAAATAAATTACATTTTAAAATATATTCCCAAAAAAACACTCATTTTAAACAGTAATAATATTTCACAATTTTACTGTATTTTTAATCAAACAAATGCAGCCCTGGTGAGCTGAAGAGACTTCTTTTAAAAACATCCTAGCAATCTTAGAAACGTATGCAAAAATGTAAAGCAGCAGGAACAACCCTCCTCCGAATGAGAAACACAATTCAATCAGATATGAAACTTATGAGACATTTTTAGTGCCCTAAGCTAAATCGAGGAAAAGAGCCCCATCAGAACGCTCAAAAATGAGCTTCTGCTTACTCAGAGATGTTTTAAAATGATATGGATATAAAAGCAAGGCAGTGTAATACGTGACATTACCACCATATAAAACAGATTTAAGCTTCATCAAAGCAGTAAAATAAACCATGTGACCTCGCATCAATGCACTATGGGATTTAAACAGTCCCTTGGGTTCTATATGATAGAAATAACCTTTAATTCTATAAAGAAGTAGCTGCATGTAGCATGTGCAGTTTACTTTACCTCAGTAAGTACGATTGAGCAGTGGTTACCTGAAGTGCCCTTTTGTACCACGGGGAAAAATTGCCTAAGTTTGCTTGTATCAGCCATAAACCGTGTGGCCCTGTAGAAACGGATGCTCCGCTGGCTGCATATAAACACAAAAGAGCAATAACCATCATTATCAGGTAATAAGCAGAGGTCTCTTATTGTAGTGAATGTCTCTGTGTAAATGATACTCATTGCAGAAGGAACAACTGAGGAAAACACAGAGCCGTGATCACAGAGTGTCCTTCGGGTGGGTCCTCTGTAATAAATCATCATATCATATCTTTCATAAAATAGTCATATTGTGAAAGCAATAAAAAATGATTGAAACAAAGAAAATATTCCAGTACTTACATCAGACTTTCATTTCCAGGTGGCACGGCGAGGCCAGTTTAATGATATAGCACATTTCACAGTAATACAAAGTGAAGAGGAAAATACATATACAAGTGAAGTTTAAAATCATTTAGGAACCTAAAAATTAAAAGAAAAGAATAATAAAAAAACAGTTAAATTAAAAAGGTTTTCTGTTCTAGGTTGATCTATAAAACAGGTGCCTTTTCCATTTTGAAAATTGGCTTTATAAGTCAATTACTGTAAAAATAGACTAAAGAATTACTTTTTATAAATTACAATTTGCCAAATCAAAGAAAATTAATAAAAGTTAACATGCTGATATTTTCTGAACTGCTCTTCCTCCTCCAGTTATATAGCATTCAATAAAATTACTTTCATCAAACAGAGAAAATATTATTTTTCTAATATATTTTGTATGACAGGATGAATGACAAATGTGCTAATACATCAGCTAATAACAATATATTTATAACAATATAATTAATACATGTTTATTATTTAAATGAGATTACAATATTAGACAATTCAATGCTTATTACAGATATTGTATATTGTTATATTATTTTGTGTATTTTAAAATATATATATAAATATATACAGTATCTCACAGAAATGAGTACACCCCTCACATTTGTGTGAATATTTTCTTATATCTGTTCATGTGACAACACTGAAGAAGTTACACTTTGCTACAATGTAATGTAGTGAGTGTACAGCTTGTATAACAGTGTAAATGTTCTGTCCCCTCAAAATAACTCAACACACAGCCATTAATGTCTAAACCGCTGGCACCCCTAATGTGAGTACACCCCTAAGTGAACATGTCCAAATTGGGCCCAATTAGCCATTTTCTCTCCCCGGTGTCATGTTACTCGTTAGTGTTACAAGGTCTCAGGTGTGAATGGGGAGCAGGTGTGTTCAATTTGGTGCCATCGCTCTCACTCTCTCATACTGGTCACTGGAAGTTCAACATGGCACCTCATGGGATGATGAACTCTGAGGATCTGTAGAAATAATAATTGTTGCTCTACATAAAGATGGCGTAGTCTATAAGAAGATTACCAAGACCCTGAAACTGAGCTGCAGCACGGTGGCCAAGACCATACAGCGGTTTAACAGGACAGGTTCCACTCAGAACAGGCCTCGCCATAGTTGACCAAAGAAGTTGTGTGCACGTGCTCAGCGTCATATCCAGAGGTTGTGTTTGGGAAATAGACGTATGAGTGCTGCCAGCATTGCTGCAGAGGTTGAAGGGGTGGGGGTTCAGCCTGTCAGTGCTCAGACCATACACCGCACACTGCATCAAATTGGTCTGCATGGCTGTCGTCCCAGAAGTAAGCCTCTTCTAAAGATGATGCACAAGAAAGCCCGCAAACAGTGAGCTAAAGACAAGCAGACTAAGGACATTGATTACTGGAACCATGTCCTGTGGTCTGATGAGAACAAGATAAACTTATTTGGTTTTAGATGGTGTCAAGGGTGTGTGGCAGCAACCAAGTTAAGAGTACAAAGACAAGTGTGTCTTGTTTACAGTCAAGCATGATGGTGAGAGTGTCATGGTCTGGGGTTGCATGAGAGCTGCTGGCACTGGGGAGCTACAGTTCATTGGGGAACCATGAATGCAAACATGTACTGTGACATACTGAAGCAGAGCATGACCCTGTCCCTTCGGAGACTGGGCCGCAGGGCACTATTCCAACATGATAACGACCCCAAACACACCTCCAAGACGACCACTGCCTTGTTAAAGAAGCTAGGTAAGGGTGCAAAAGCTCAGACTAAACCTGTTGTGGGCATCCTCAAACAGAAGGTGGAGGAGCGCAAGGTCTCTTACATCCACCAGCTCCGTGATGTCGTCATGAAGGAGTGGAAGAGGACCCCAGTCGTAACCTGTGAAGCTCTGGTGAACTCCATGCCCAAGAGAGTTAAGGCAGTGCTGGAAAATAATGGTGGCCACACAAAAATATTGACACTTTGGGCCCAATTTGGACATTTTCACTTAGGGGTGTACTCACTTTTGTGGCCAGCGGTTTTCAGAATAAGTGTATAGAGATATTATGAGGGGACAGCACATGTACACTGTTATACAAGCTGTACACTCACTACTTTACATTGTAGCAAAGCATAATTTCTTCAGTGTTGTCACATGAAAAGATATAATAAAATTTTACAAAAATATGAGGGGTGTACTCACTTCTGTGAGATACTGTATATATATATACACACACACACAAACTTTTGAACAGAATGGGGATACATTTATCTTATAAAATATCTTATTTTTCATTTAGTACTGCCCTTCAGAGGCTACAGGAGATAGTTACATGTTTCTCAGAAGACAAAGTAAGTTAGATTTACCCCATCCCCCATACGAGTCCTTCAGTTGTCCTCAGTGTGAAAAGATGGATCTCAAAATCATACTGTCACTTTTGAAAAAGGTTGAAAATATGCAGAAGATGTTGGAAAACCAAAGAATGTGCAAAAAAACTGTCATGGATCATCCAGGATACGACACAAAGTATTACTATTACTTTTGAACGGGGTCATTTTTATAAATTCAGTTATAATTTTATATTGTGGATCACAGAAATAAATTACATTTTAAAATATATTCCCAAAAAAACACTCATTTTAAACAGTAATAATATTTCACAATTTTACTGTATTTTTAATCAAACAAATGCAGCCCTGGTGAGCTGAAGAGACTTCTTTTAAAAACATCCTAGCAATCTTAGAAACGTATGCAAAAATGTAAAGCAGCAGGAACAACCCTCCTCCAAATGAGAAACACAATTCAATCAGATATGAAACTTATGAGACATTTTTAGTGCCCTAAGCTAAATCGAGGAAAAGAGCCCCATCAGAACGCTCAAAAATGAGCTTCTGCTTACTCAGAGAGGTTTTAAAATGATATGGATATAAAAGCAAGGCAGTGTAATACGTGACATTACCACCATATAAAACAGATTTAAGCTTCATCAAAGCAGTAAAATAAACCATGTGACCTCGCATCAATGCACTATGGGATTTAAACAGTCCCTTGGGTTCTATATGATAGAAATAACCTTTAATTCTATAAAGAAGTAGCTGCATGTAGCATGTGCAGTTTAGAGCAGTGGTTACCTGAAGTGCCCTTTTGTACCGCAGGGAAAAATTGCCTAAGTTTGCTTGTATCAGCCATAAATCATGTGGCCCTGTAGAAACGGATGCTCCGCTGGCTGCATATAAACACAAAAGAGCAATAACCATCATTATCAGGTAATAAGCAGAGGTCTCTTATTGTAGTGAATGTCTCTGTGTAAATGATACTCATTGCAGAAGGAACAACTGAGGAAAACACAGAGCCGTGATCACAGAGTGTCCTTCGGGTGGGTCCTCTGTAATAAATCATATCATATCTTTCATAAAATAGTCATATTGTGAAAGCAATACAAAAATGATTGAAACAAAGAAAATATTCCAGTACTTACATCAGACTTTCATTTCCAGGTGGCACGGCGAGGCCAGTTTAATGATATAGCACATTTCACAGTAATACAAAGTGAAGAGGAAAATACATATACAAGTGAAGTTTAAAATCATTTAGGAACCTAAAAATTAAAAAGAAAAGAATAATAAAAAAACAGTTAAATTAAAAAGGTTTTCTATTCTAGGTTGATCTATAAAACAGGTGCCTTTTCCATTTTGAAAATTGGCTTTATAAGTCAATTACTGTAAAAATAGATCAAAGAATTACTTTTTATAAATTACAATTTTCCAAATCAAAGAAAATTAATAAAAGTTAACATGCTGATATATTCTGAACTGCTCTTCCTCCTCCAGTCATATAGCATTCAATAAAATTACTTTTATCAAACAGAGAAAATATTATTTTTCTAATTTATTAAGTATGACAGGATGAATGACTTATGATAAAGCGCTCTGTTATGTCGAGGTAAACAAGCAGTGTGACCGGGAATCAAAATTCACAGCAAAACATAATAATACATCAGCTAATAATAATATATTTATAACAATATAATTAATACATGTTTTTATTTAAATGAGATTACAATATTAGACAATTCAATGCTTATTACAGATTTTGTATATTTTATATTATTTTTGTGTATTTAATAATATATATATTGTATAAAGTATCTCACAGAAGTGAGTACACCCCTCACATTTTTGTAAATATTTATTTTTTATTTATATCTACACCTTTATTTATATCTACATTATTATCTACACCTATTTTAAAATAAATCTTTTCATGTGACAACACTGAAGAAATGACACTTTGCTACAATGTAAAGTAGTGAGTGTACAGCCAGAATGGGGATACATTTATCTTATAAAATATCTTATTTTTAATTTAGTACTGCCCTTCAGAGGCTACAGGAGATAGTTACATGTTTCTCAGAAGACAAAGTAAGTTAGATTTACCCCATCCCCCATACAAGTCCTTCAGTTGTCCTCAGTGTGAAAAGATGGATCTCAAAATCATACTGTCACCTTTGAAAAAGGTTGAAAATATGCCGAAGATGTTGGAAAACCAAAGAATGTGCAGAAAAACAGTCATGGATCATCCAGGATACGACACAAAGTATTACTATTACTTTTGAACGGGGTCATTTTTATAAATTCAGTTATTATTTTTTCTTATGGAGTATATATAAACATATGTTATATAAAATTCAGGACAGTACTAAATAAAAAACAACATACAATTTTCATGAGCGCTCTTATTTTGTTAAAATTCTTAACATATTTGCATATTCTGTAAGGGGTATGTAAACTTATGAGCACAACTATATAAAGTCATAAATAAGCTTTTGAAAATGTTTATATTTAATGCTGTGTGTAATATATATATATTTGTAATATATAAATATGTTTATACTATTATTATCATTATATCAATAGAAATTAAAAAGTGAACTTGCATATATTCCTTGAATAGTGCCATATGTTGTGGACACAATTGTACTCCTAACACAAATGCAACATAACCCCATCTTCAGAAATGAATTTAGGCATGAAATCAACACTGATTAGCTCGTTGGCTCACCAGGTTCCTGCATTAATCGCTCTGTCACCGATATAATGGCAACAGCAACTCTCAAGGGTCAGTGAAAACTACTTCTCCGCCCCAGGCATGTGTCTCACTTCAGATGTGATGGTGTTTTGTAGCAGCAGCAGTTCTGACTGCGTTCAGTCCTGTCTCGGAGGACCATGCGTCACTGTTGAGTGCTTTGGACAGGTGCCACGTCGTTGAGGAGCGCTCCTCTTACACCTGCACAATCTGTTCAGCAACAATCTCATCAGCCCACGGGGATCTCCAACAAGACCTGCAGAACAAACGCATTACTTCCTGACAGGGTAAATGCTGTTTGACTGTGAACGACAACTTTATAGCGCCGTTCCAAATTGAGTGAACTGCCTTGCTGTCCTATTGTCTAAGTAGTCAGCGGCCTTCTAAGATAGCATCCTAACTGAAAAGAAACCTCATCGGCAGGCCCACATATTATGTACCCTCAAAACACTTCTCAGGTTCCCACAAATCTGGAATATGGTCATTCATTTAACATGCTTAAATGCATTACACAGATTTGTCCCCTGCAGATCATGTGTGATTTGGAACAAGACAGCAACTCAAATACCACAGCTCATGTGAAAAAGCAGAGAAAATGTATTATCTCATATTGATTTAAAACAAAACAACAAGTAAATACTATAATAAAAAAATAAGTAAAATAATAAAAAATACTACGGCCATAGTGCAATGCATTATGGGATTGCTTTCTCTTCAAAGATATATGAGATGTTGCTATAGATTTAGCCAAAAAGAAAGTATCTTAGAAGGCAGAATAATTATGCAGCCTCCCTTTTGGAAGTTGCCTAGCTAGATGTCATCTACACAGGCAGCTCACTCGGCTTGGACAGATTTTAGATATGCACTTTATTTCTTCTTCTTCAAATAGTTTTTTGAATATGTATCACATAGCATAATAATCACACTTTAGAAAAATAATAAATAAATAAGTGTAGGTGAAACATAATTACAAAAATAAATAGTGTATAAAATGAGTGTTGGTTAAAATAAAATAAATTATAGTGTGTAAAATAAGTGTAGGTATAAATAAATAAATAATAAAGAAATAAATTGCAGGTGAAAACAATAAAGTAAAATAAGTGTAGGTATAAATAAATAAATAATATATAAAGTACAGGTGAAAATAAATAAATATTTAGTAAAATACGTGTAGAAAATAAATAAATGAATAGACAAATAAACAAACAAACAATAAATAAATATATTATTTATATAAATAAGTAGATGAAAATAGTAATAAAATAAGTGTATGTAAAAAAATAAATGATTGCATACATTCATACTTGGTGTAAGTGTAGGTTAAATTATACATGTTTACAGCTGTAAATTGTGCATTTGGGTAAGGAAAATATCTGGTAATGGACATCTCCAAGTGCATTTTAGATAATATAAATAACGTGTATGTAAACATAAACATCATTCAGTATGGTATAACACAGAAAGCCATGGTATAAGCATCTGCTTCCATCATGGTAGGAATTAAACAAGGCAAAGAGAGAAAACAAGATCATTGATGTGCTAGCTGATTATAGTCTCACATCTCCTCACATAAAAGCACATCCAGAGAATAACAGAGTTATGTTTTTGAGTGGTCATCATGATACAGTCTGTTCAAAACAAGCCTGTCCAGAATAACCAGCCACTAGCAAAATATTACAGAAGCATTGCAGAATGGATGTTTTACTGATAATAGACACCGCTCAAACAAATTCATCTCTGCTCTTCTAGCTTGAACACAATTACTGTCATCCACACAGCGTTCTGCTTTGCTGATTTCTCATCCTATATGACCTTCACCAAAGACAAACAATCTCTCACTTTTATCAGCCTTTACACAGACAAATAGTTAAGGGCACAATCTTTTCAAACAACCATGGCTTTGATTCATGGCATGAACTGATAAAGTGTCTGCTTTAAATGCAATGCAAGTCGTTTTGATTAAAAGCATCTGCCAAATGCATGAATGTAAAATTATATCATAACGGTAAGATTAAATGTATACTGTATTAACACTAGCATTTGGCTCTGTGCTCTGTCGCACTACATTAAACCTCAATTGATCGGTCTTCATCCCTCAGAACAAACCGCAAAACATCACCGACCTCAAACTGACATCTCAGATTGGAAATGACATACAAAAGTTTGCAGCTCAAGAAGAAAATAGGGCACAGAGTCTATTAATAAATCAAGAAGATGTGTTTCACCAATGCAAATTACCTTTGAGGGTCTGATCCATAATTAGTGGAGCTTTCTGAGTCAAACATCACTATTACTGGTGCTTATCCTTAAGGATAGGGATTATTTGAACAAGCTTAAATCATGAGGAGAGGTGTGCCTTTAGTTGTTTACACAGACAAACGTATTAATATTTGACTTTAAGACAATAAAACAGCCCAAAAAGACCAAAATATCTCAGACTTGCAGCACACATCTTGTGGAGTAAATTGTGATGTTCAGCTGTAGAGGAAGTAGAAATACAGAACTGAGAAAGACTGGAGAAATACAGTATAAGCAGAGGACAGTGGGCATCAGCAATATTTGAGCTTATATAATAGTGCAGTGTAAGAGTATGTGTGCATAGAAATGAACACAGAGCCGCTATAGCAGATGATGGATTATTCATGAGAATAAAGTCATGTGACGATTGAAGATTTGATGCTTTTGCTTTCAAGAACACATATTTACTTATTTTATCCATTATATATCGATTTTGTTTGGGTGAAAAAGATAAGACACAGAGGAGCTGGAAATGAAAGCATGTGTGTTGAGGTGAAAGAAGGCAGAAGAAGAACAAAGAAGTCTGAGATTCAGTTCAATACTTCTTCATGTTCCTTTGAAACACTGGACTGGAGTAAAGAGTAGAGATGAGATGCTTTCAAAGATCTCTGACTGCTGTGAAACTAAACCGGCTCCAGCATCTGCCCTTAACTGATAGATAGAACGAGAATGAAGAAACAAACAATACACAGAAAGAACAAACGAATGAATGATAGAAAGATATAGACAGAGGAAAAGGAAGAAAGAAAGATTGATAAAGCAAAAACAACAGACAGAACGAATGATAGAAAGGTAAACAGAACGGTAGAATGGTAACCAAACGATATAATGCTAAACAGAAAGAAAGATTGATTGGAAAAAAAGAATGATTGATAGAACGACAGACAAGACAAGACAGACAGACAGAAAGACAGACAGACAGACAGACAAAGAACGACAGACAGACAGAACGACAGACAGACAGACAGAATGACAGACAGACAGAAAGAACGACAGACAGACAGACAGAACGACAGAAAGAACGACAGACAGACAGAAAGAACGACAGACAGACAGACAGACAGAAAGAACGACAGACAGACAGACAGACAGACAGACAGAAAGAACGACAGACAGACAGACACACAGACAAAAAGAACGACAGACAGACAGAAAGAACGACAGACAGAACGACAGACAGACAAACAGACAGACATAAAGACAGACAGACAGAACGACAGACAGACAGACAGAACGACAGACAGACAGACAGAATGACAGACAGACAGAAAGACAGACAGACAGACAGACAGACAGAGACAGAATGACAGACAGACAGACAGACAGACAGACAGACAGACAGACAGACAGACAGACAGACAGAACGACAGACAGACAGACAGAAAGAACGACAGACAGACAGACAGACAGAGACAGACAGACAGACAGACAGAATGACAGACAGACAGACAGACAGACAGACACACAGACAGACAGACAGACAGAACGACAGACAGAACGACAGACAGACAGAGACAGAACGACAGACAGACAGACAGACAGATAGACAGACAGAACGACAGACAGACAGTACAGAACACTGACAGAACAACAGATAGAATGACAGAACAACAGATAGAATGACAGATAGAACGACAGATAGAACGACAGACAGACAGACAGACAGCACAGTGATCTCATTGAATGAGAGTACAGCACTAGTCAGACTGTAACACACAATTCAAATGCCAGGACAGGACACATGTACAGTAACATCAGGAACATCATGAAAAAGCATAAATCATTGTTATCACCTGCTTGTCTCATCTGATTATCTTAAAAAGATGAGTCTCACTGCAAAAGAATACTGAATCTGTGGATATCACTGAAGAGACAGTAACATTGGGAGTAAAGCACTATGATTATGGTGAACTGTGTGCTTACAGATACTCTTAGATTAAACATAATTAAAAATGCCAGGACAGGACACATGTGAGGTAATACATAAGAAGTAATCTATCAGTTGTGAAAACATCACAGGACAAAACATAACCATAATTCTTAAACAATCACTCGTGCTAATGTGGAAATCTAGCATCTGATTTCTTAAAAAAATGATCTTTTCGTCTCCTGCAACAAGACATCACTGACGTCTGTGTGACGAATCACTGAGCAACAGTAACATTAACAAACAGCACTAATGAGGCAGAATGAATCTGTTTTATAGAATTACAAACACCTCTCTCTGACAGCTCCATCATTTACAGTAGATTCATCATCAGTAATTAAATATATCTGGCAACAATCACTGACATTAATATAGTACATACATAAGAAGTTCTGTCAGTTTGTGAAAAATCACACGAACACAAACAAACCATCCATCTCTCAGACAGATGCACTGGGTGAGTAATTCATAACACATTACCAGATCATATATGCAGACAATATTTGATGATAGCTTCCATCCTCGATCTCCTCTCGTGAGAGTAAACCTTTCAGATGAAGCCACAAGGCTTCTATATGCCTGCATGTGTAAATATGAAAAGTAAAGCAATGTCGGTATCTGTTGGGATAAAGATGTGAGGCTGTGGGAGATGATCAAATAAGATGAACTACATGATACTGTAGAATCCATTTTTTTATATATTGATGTTAATATAACACCATAACATCATATATAGATAGATCCATAGGTTTAAAAATCACAGTTTCTGATTTAAAAAACATTTTGTTCAGTCAAAAAAATAAAACATACAAAACATGTAATAACTAAAAGAACTGCAGACAATATTTAGGGTTTTATTATTATTGTTAGTAGTGGTTTTATTATTTAGCATATAACAGAAAATATGATACATTTCAAAAAGACATCAAAATAGTTGAGTTGTCTTTATAGTGAGTCAAATTAAACATGAACTGATTGTTTTATTTTGAAGTGAAATTCTACATTCATATTAGCTGATCTATCTTTGATGTTGAAGTTACATGAACAAATTATGATTTTATTACTTAATTGATTCATTTGAATCTAATGTACATTATTTAATCCAACACATGTACATTTTCATAATATAGTTTTTTTTGGAATGCATTATATATTTATTTGGATGAAGACTCAATTAAAATTGAAATTGATAATTTGAGAAAAACTCATTAATTTGGCTGTAACAAATGTATACATTTGTTCAGTGTATGCTGGATATCATTTAATGACTTTTCATCATTTAATGTGCATTTGATTAATTATTGCTGCCATAATCTTTTTAAAACAACTCAGTTGTATTTGTCAGTAAATAAAAATGTTCACAAAGTATCTCTCATCATCAGTGTTGGGCTAGTTACTCAAAGAATGTAATACATTACTAATATATTATATATATTACTGGTAATATATTACCAGTTACTCCTTTCAAAAGTAATGTTATTTCTTATTACTTTCTGGCAACAGTAATTAGTTACATGACGTTTTCTTCACGCCCCACAGAAGTTGTAACTGTATCTTCCACATACAATTATTCTAGAATGTTACTAACAGCATATTTCTGCCTCATCATTTGACCAAAATCCACATCGGATCGCAGTTATTACAAATATTCAATAGTGATCGATCGTGACATTCATGTTGAATTAATCTCATTAACTGTCATGTGTAGCTTGAAGCTAAATGTAATGTATCAATTACCCATATACGATTTTATTTCATTATGTATTTTATCAAATCACATAACTTTGTAAGAAACGGTTTAATTTTCCAAAAAGATTTTTAAGTATAGTAATATAATGTACCTCATGCTGATCAGATGGATGTGATGCCAGAGTAATTTATACGACAGTGTTCAGATCAGTGTTAGATTTCTTTCCTGACAAAATCAGTATAATGCAATATTTCTATCCGAATGTAAGCTTTTCCATATTCCAAACATGATTGCTGCACTGGGGACATCGCATGCATGTCCGAGTCGTGACTCGGTTTGTTTATTGTCTGAGTTTATTATGAAAATAAATCTAGGAGATATTTGATTGTTGGATTTTAAATCAGCGGGGTTGAGGCATCAAAAGTAACTAAGCTGTTTTATGGATGGTAACTGTAATATTATTACTGAAATCTTACTAGTAATTAGCTACACTTCTAGTTACTGCAAAAAGTAATATTATTACAGTAACTAAGTTACTAGTTACTACACAACACTGTTCATATATATAATGACAGTATGAGCTAAGATTACTATCCACCATAACATAATGAAATATTAGTGACTTCTGTGTGCATGCTATCTGTCATAATGTCACAGCATGTGCCGGGACCAGCAGGGACTAACTACCTCCACTAACCAGCTAAACCAGCAGCAGTGAGGAATGCTGATCTGAGATCTGCTGTGGTAACTGGAGGCTGATCAGATCTTGGAAGGTCATCGGCTCTGCTGAAGCCGGTTGGGTCGCAGCGGACTGATTTATTCCATGTCTGGCTCTGCTGACGCCCGCGGCACGCCAGCGGCTCTCTTCCTCACTGCCGGGGACACTCCGGGCACATCCAATGCCTGCGAACGCACAGAATCTGCCCTCTTTCTTGCAGTGACTAACACATGAAAGCATATTATCTCTTCAGACGAAAGTCAATCTCATGAGAACATATGCAGGTCACATTTCATCCTAAAAACATTTTAAGCAAAGACAATTTAGCGTATTTGGTACAGACTACATGGTGACAATTAAGAGTCATGAAGAATATCTCATTACCATAAATTAGTCTTTAGTACTTCTCATTACATCCTCATTAGAGTGCTTTATTACTGAATGTAAAAAAGTAGATTAAAAGAGCCGAAGAGACTTGACTTACAGTATAGCATGTGTTATCACGTTACATTAAAACATTACACACAAAATATTCTACAAAAAATAAAAATTGTTTTAATATTTGATAAGCATACACATTTAATATGGTTAGTTTTTAAAATTGTCAACATGTAAATACTAAATAATAATAATAATAATAATGTATATATAATAAAAAGCACATATAAAAATAAGCTAATAATAATAATAATAATATTTCATTTTAATAATAATTTTCTCAATACATTAATATTAATTATTATAAACAAATCTAAAACTATTATTTTTATCATTATTATTATTAAATATAAAAATAAAATTGATCTATAAATCAACCTCAATTTGAATTAAATCAAAATTATTTTGTTAATATATTAATATTTACATAATGTAATACAGTTATTTTTTTAGCTCAAATGTTACCTGCACATTTGGTTTTATAAGATTCACAAACACATTATGCAGAATGTCAATATTAAAGATGCTGTAATCATCTACAATCTCACTGATCCAGACGACGTGTTCATTAATAATTATGGCGACTCAATGCATCATAACTGTCTTCAGCACATAACGAGCTTTAGTGTGATTTACTGTAACTGTACTAACTATTTCACTACTTCATGTCAAAGAACACAAGTACAACCTAAGTGTGTTCATTTCAGGAACCAGCAGGGAAATAGAAGAATGATGCATGTGATTTTAAATTATTAAACATAAATCAATATTTCCCTAAACACGGGGAAACCTGCTACAATAGAGGAAGCTTTGAGACTATAACTGTGGCTTTGAGTGAACTGTCATTTTACGGCAATGCCTCATAAAAGGCCTCTTACTGGATATAATTATTATCGGTTATTAATGTCGCCAGAGATGGCAATGACCCTATCAACGGCTCTTCAGAGACCAGTCGTCATGTCCTTCTCTCATAACCGCTGGACTGATGCATTATTTACTTGTTTCACATTATGTTCAGCATGAAAACGCATCATTAATCAGCCTGCGCAACACATTTCAGTACAGCATCCAGAACGAGACCGCATACTAAACGAATGAGACAGAGAGCTGACACTGACATAATGAAGCAGAACGAAGAAAACAGATGTCTGAATCTGCCAGTACACCAGTAAACACTCGACTGTTACACAAACCTCATCGAATAACTGTTATGATCATCCAGTCACAGCAGGGGTATTGGATTATGATTTTTCACTGTCAACCAAAACAAAACAAATACATAAAAAAAAAAATTAAAGACATCAAAGACTTTTTTCCTGTAATTCTGAGGAAAAGACTAAATTAAAAAGTCCTGCCCTTTTATATTTTCCCAGTGGTGGATTTTTTTTTACATCTCACAATAATTTTTATTTTTTTATTTTTTTCACCGTGGAATAAAATAAATAAAATTAGGTTATTGTGACATATTCTCACTTTTCCCCTCACAATTCTGAGTTCATTTTAAGACTAGTCCAAGCAACTGCCAAGACCTCAAGAGACTTGACTGAAAAAATACAATTCAATTAAATATCATTATTATTATGATATATTAGTCTATGTATTTATATATATATATAAAAACGCCTTTCTAATCTTTAACAAGCATTACATATTAAATTCTTAAAATGCATGAATATTATTTAATTGTTATTAATTATTGTTAAACAATACTGTTTTGTAAAGTATTTATATTTAGCAGTATTTGGATATATTATATCTATATTTATGACTTGTAAATGCCATTTTGGATGCTTTTTTCTCTAAGATTGTTGCATGAATAATGAAACTCAGTATTCTGCATTTGTCTCACAAATTTGATTTTTTTATCAAAACTCTGAGTTTACATCTCAAAAAGTAATTTTTACATTTTATCTTGCACTTTTGAATTTCTTTCTTGCAATTGCGGGTTTGTTTCTTGCTAATCTTATTTTTTTTCTCAGAATTGCAAGAAAAAATATAACAATTTTGATGGAGAAAAAAAAAATACAATTTGTAAGAGAAACTGCAATGACCTTTTTATATCTCGTGGTGGAAAGGTGCTTGCTTTTATGACTCACTATATTGTGACTGTAAGATTGAAGAACAATAATGAGCTAATCAGAACATATTACCTTCTCAAATGAACATATTTGCACTCATTATCTTAAACTAGAGCTTTAGACTGTAGACTGGGTCTCTCGTGGTTTGGAGGTATTTGACAGTAGTCTACATGAAAGAAAAATAACTAAGGAAATATCTTTAACATGTCAATAGTTTGATTAAACGGAGACCTTGCTGAAGTTCTCAGATGTTTCTCCTGAGTAATCTCACGTGTGTCTCCGGAGCTGAAATCTTCAGAATCCAGCATGAAACGTCTGTAAAACTGATTCTGAAGTGATGAATGACTTTGGCGAAAGTTCCCGCTTGTTTACAGCAAAGTAATCTAATTTATAAAAATGAATCAATACAAATATAGTAGGTCTGTGTCTCTAATGATGGCAGCTGAACATAAAAGATGGATGACTGCTATGATTTTGGAAATGCTGAATAATTAATTTGAATGAGAATCCATGTTCCTCTGCCAAGTAATATAGTTGATTAGCCAAAAGGCTTTCTAAGGTGTTAGTGTAGGATTCTCTTAATATAAATGGACAACTTTACAACAGCTTCGAAAACTGTTTTACAATACTTCATAACATTATGTTTGCCTTCCACTCAGACTGGAAAACTGCAACTGAATGTCAGGCTCAATGAAAAACAATCACTTTTAAAGCAAATGAAAAGCATCAGTGTCAAAGTGACTACAGTACATGATAAAACCTGTGCACCAAAACATTTGCTGAAACGTGAGGTAAACACTATAAGAACAACCATATCAACCTCTCATAATCAGACACTTTCAAAACAAACAGTAGCATTGCCATTATGATAATAAAACCCGGTTGTTAATCAGACTCAATGAGCCCGCAGAAGCGGAATCTATGGGTTAAATGCAGAGAGAGAGCGAGAGAGAGAGAGAGAGACAGAGACAGAGACAGAGAGACAGAGAGAGACAGAGAGAGAGAGAGAGAGAGAGAGAGAGAGAGATTTTACAAGTACTTTATTAAAACAATTATGTTGAAATAACAATAAACAATCAAAATGAACTCACATTAAATCAACATATTCTTGAAAATTAGATTATTCTCTACAACAGAGCAGAGCACCTCTTTATAACACCATATATTGGCAAACTTTTCTAAATCATTCATCAGCCTGTAATAGTTAAAATCTATTTTTAAGCGAGCTTTCAACATTTTGACAAAAACAAAAACAGCATTATCATCTGTGGATCCTTCCACCTTATTTCGTCTACTCATATACACAGCCATCTTTGCTCTTCCCAAAATGAAGTTGAAAAGTTGACATTGCTCTCTCCTTCTTTGGGAATATCTACAACCCAAAATAAACAACTGTTTGGAAAAAACCACTTCAAACAATTTAAAAACATCTTCCAACATTGAGAACAGTGGCAAGAGACGACAACAGTCCATAAAACAGTGAAAAACTGTCTCACGAAGAGTACAAAAAGGGCAGTCATGATTAATATCAGAGTTTAACACAGAAATAAAAGCATTAACAGCTACAGCTGAATGTAAAATCCTCCACTGCAAATCAGCAACTTTCTTCAACAGTGGAGGTTTATACAGCGCTCTCCATTCAGGTCCAACACCATCAATCAAACCTAAGCGAGCTCTCCATGGAGTGTCAATTCTTTTATTTAATTTATCTTTATTCAAAATTTTAACAACCAATCTATAAATCAATTTCTTATCAGCATCATGCACATACACATTTGAATTATCAATTTTTAGAAAGAAACCTGTACAGTCCTTAAAATCTGGGAAAATCCTCACCAAAGGAAAAAAATCATCAACACTAGGTTGCACAGAACCATTACAGTAAAGATTCAACAATGTATGTACATTCAGAATCAGTTAAAGCTTCTTTCCATTTTTTGAGCAAAGAAGCAATAACACGAACAGAGTGCATCTTTAAATGAGAAGCAAGGAAAAGAGCATTGTCCATGTTTGCACCTGCAAACTGAATCACATGTCCCAAAGTCACTACATTAGACATGCAAAACTGTCGGAGTAGACTGGGACCTATTTGACAGGTTGCACTCAGACGAGTCCCATACACAACTGGTTCTTGAAGAAGCCAATACAATGAGCTATGATGCTCTGTCCTCTCCTTTTTAAACAGATTCCAGACTTTAAACAGTCCACGATAGAAACTCGGTAGTCCTGAAGTGTTGAGTTGCCTTAAATCCATCAGAAACAAAGTTCTGTCTAGGCCAAGTCCACCCAGCTTGTTCAAAATAGTGCATGCCAGCGGTCTCCACACCAGATCTTTGGGACCACATAGAAACCTCTGCACAAACTGGAAACGAAAAGTTGCCCCTCTACTGCTCAGATGAATTAAGCCTTGTCCTCCTTCATCTTTCGGCAAAAATAATACACTTTGAAGTGTCCAATGCAGACGGTCCCAAAAAAAATCCACAAGAAGTACTTGAATCTTTGACAGCAAGTCTGAAGGTGGGTCAACACATGATAGGCGATGCCATAAAGTAGATGAAATCAAGTTGTTAATAATAAGAACTCGACCTCTATAAGACATTTTTGGTAGAATCCACTTCCATCTGGCAAAGCGACCCTTAATCCTTTCAAGAAAACTTTCCCAGTTTTTAAGTACAAAAGGTTCTTCACCCAAAAACACACCTAAATATTTTAAACCTCCATCGGTCTTCCAATTCAAACCTGCAGACAATTGACACTTCTTTTCCATCACTCCTCCTATACTAAGGGCTTCGCTTTTGCTCCAGTTTACTTTGGCTGAAGAAATTGTACCATATTGAGCTACAATATTTGTTAACATGTCAATATCTTGTTGATTATCAACCATGATGACTAAATCATCTGCATATGCAGATAACTTTAAGGGTATATTGCACCCTGGTAAAATCACACCTTGTAAAACAGATCTAAGTTTATGTAATAACGGTTCAAAAGCCAGAGAATATAACATCCCCGACAGGGGACAGCCCTGTCTAATTCCTCGCTGGACCTGAAAGGGAGCGCTCAAAACACCATTTATCTTCAAAACACTCTGAACATTAAAATACAAAGTCTTGATTTTATTAATAAAACCAGGAGTAAACCCAAAAGCAATCAACGTTTCCCACAAATATTTGTGTTCAACCCGGTCGAACGCTTTTTCTTGATCAATAGAAACAATTCCCATTTTGAGATCAAAAAGCTTAGAGATTTCCAGCAAATCCCGAATAAGTACAATATTATCAGAGATCAACCTTCCAGGGACACAATAAGTCTGATCGGGATGAACAACTTGCTCCATCACTTTGCTAAGTCTACTTGCCAACACTTTGGAGAGTAATTTATAATCAGTACAAAGCAGAGACACAGGCCTCCAGTTTTTTATAAGCTGCAGATCACCTTTTTTTGGCAGCAGTGTAAGCACTGCCCTTCTGCAACTTAAAGGCAAACATTCATTAGTTAGGCTATCATTCAACACTGCTAAAAGATCCTCTCCAATTACAGGCCAAAAAAACTTATAAAAATCAACAGGTAGACCATCTAAACCAGGAGTTTTCCTGTTCTGCATACTTTGCAGAGCTGCATAGAGTTCACCCGAAGAAATATTCACTTCCAACACTGCATTACTCTCTTCTTTGACCTGAGGAAGACCAGTATAAAAACTCTGAGCTATCACTTGTTCATCCTGGTGCTCACATTTATACAAATTACTATAAAAACGAACCGCATGCTCACGAATATCAGCATGATCAGACAACACCTGCCCAGAATCTGACTTTAAACTATGAATTAGTCTTTTCTGACCATTTTTTCGTTCCAATCCAAAAAAAAAGTGTGATGGGACATCCATTTCCATTATATTCTTAAAACGGGACCTAACCAGTGCCCCTTGTGCTGATACCCCCAGGAGATTAGGTAACACAGACTTCTTAAACTCAAGAGCTTCAAAGAAACGTTGATCCTTTGTAACCTCAGCTAAACCCTGGAGTTCTTCCACTTCAGACTCCAGAGCTTTCACTGATTTCATCAAGACTTTGGTAACATTACAATTATATTGTTGACACAGCTGTTTTATTTGGACTTTTCCAAAGTCCCACCACTGTTGTAAAGATATAAAATCATTTTTTGTACTTTGATGATTTTTCCAAAAGGATACAAAGATGTCTTTAAAAATTTTATCCTCTAGTAAAGCTGTATTAAAATGCCAATAGGCACTACTAGGCTTTACACATTTTAGGAAAACACAAATTACAACAAGTGAATGATCAGAAAACCCAACAGGGCTAATAAAGCAGTTTTTAACAACATTAAAATGATATTTAAAACAATAAAAACGATCAAGTCTTGCCATAGACAATAAATTGTCTTTACAATGTGTCCAAGTATACTGACTTTTATCACCATTTAACCCTCTCCATACATCATATAATTCATGAGTCTCTAACAATTGAATCAAACGAGTGCGAGAGGAAGAATGAGGCTCTACATGATTTCTATCAAGTCTATTTTCTGTGCAATTCCAGTCCCCACCTATAAATAAAAACTCTTGATCATTACAATCTCTAATAACATCACTTACAGTATCCAAAAAAGTCAATCTCTCTATACCAACAGTTGGAGCATATACAGTAATAAATACAAATTGTACATTTTCATATGTTGCTCTAATTTTTAACAATCGACCTTTAATAACCTCTTCACACTCAACAGACTGAGGATTAAAACTTTTGGAGAAAAGAATACCCACTCCACCACTATTACTTGTTTTATGACTTAAAAAAACATCACCCTCCCATTCTCTCTTCCAATCGACTTCATTATCAGCAGTACTATGAGTCTCTTGTACAAAGATAATGTCCAGTTTTTTAAGGGAGCACAGTCTGTAAAAAGAAGCCCTTTTATTTTCATCTCTAGCTCCATTTAGATTCAGACTACCTATTTTAAACTCACTCATAATACAAAAGAAAAAAAGAAAACAAAAACAAAACAAATTTAAAGTACTAATCATACTCGCCATCTTCTAATTGTCTTTTAGCTTTCAAAACAAATTTCTTTAAACGATAAATCTCTTGATCGGTGAAACCTTTCTCTCCTTCACTTCCAGAACATTTTTGAAGATTCTTAACAGAATCAATGAAAAGTTGTAAATCAGGAAACACACTCTCAATTTTCAGATTTCTAGCTCCTTTAGTATTCTTCAGAAATTTCTTAATACTCAACATGGAGTAGCCACTTTTTGGGAGGGACAAAGACTGCAAGGAAGCCAAAGAATCTACATCAGAGTCCACTTCAATATCACTGTCAACAGTCTGAGAACAATCACGAAGAGGAAGCTTTTTCATTTTGACAGAAAATTGACAACCTTCTCTAATTTTTCTTTTCCTCTCATTATCTTTGGAAGCGTTGTCATCTACAATCATCTCACTTTCTCCATCCAAAGAACATTCTTCCTCCTCCACTTCCTTCTGAGTGCTAACACTGGCCTCCTTTTCAGTATCAGTATCACAATGACTGTTCTCAACAGAATCCTCTCCACCAACTAAATCTAACCTCTGGGCTTTGTATACTTGTTTCATTTTTGTTAAATCTGATTCATTCTGTTTTTGTCCCTGAGATTCATTAGACTCATTTTTATTTTTTTGTTCATGAGATTCATTTAATTCGCTCCGTTTTTGTCCTTGCAGATCATTTTGTTCGTTCTGTTTTTGTCCTTGAGATTTATCTGATTCAAACAATTTTTGTGCCCGAGTTTCATTCGATTCACTCTGTTCTAAAACTCGAGATTCATCTAACTCATTCTGTTTTTGCCCCTGAAGATCCTTTTGTTCATTCTGTTTTTGTCCTTGAGATGTATTTAATTTTTGTCCTTGAGTTTCATTTGATTCACCCTGTTCTAGTCTCTGAGATTCATCCAATTCATTTTGTTCATTTTGTTTTTGTCTCTGAGATTTACTTGACTCGCCATGTTCTGTGTTTTTATTATTAGTCTCAGCAGTGATTTTTTCTGGGCAGGAACGTATGAGGTGACCCTCCATTCCGCATCCAAAACACTTCATTTTTTCTGAGGATACATAAACATTGTAGTCATAATCCTCCACTCTAAACTTGAGCACCAAGTTCAACCCTTCACTGTTGTTCTTCAGAATCATAAAAACTTGCCTTCTAAATGAAACAACATGTCTCAATTTCGGAGATTTACAGCCGAGAGAAAACGATCTAATCGGCGACATTAACTGTCCATGTCTCACAAGTTCCCTCTCTAACATTTCGTTACTAATAAACGGAGGGACTTGGGACAAAACGATCTTTTTTGCTGGATTAACGAGCGGTATCGCTTGAACAAAGGTTTCTTTAATTACTACACCTTGTTCAACAATTGTTGCAACTTTATCAAAGCTATCCACAAAAATCACCACTCCATTGTTCATTCTAGCTGCGGATTTAATGCTATCGTAACCGACAATCGCTCCAACCGCCAAAGCGCAATCTTCCACAGAACAATCTATAGTCGGACAAAGTTTAAAAGCATGCCGGCGTGTGAGTGTTTCCAGCCCCACGCCTGCAGCTCCACGAACCGGCATGACTCCCGGTTACACCGGTTGTCACCGCTACCAATAAACTAAACCACTTAAACTATACCACTAAAAATAACCAATTATCTTAAATAAATAAAAAACAATAAACAAAGAAAAAGAGAGAAAAAACTCACACCACACCACGCTCCCAAACTCGCATCCACTCACTCAACTTCCGCTCAGAGAGAGAGAGAGAGAGAGAGAGAGACAGAGACAGAGACAGAGACAGAGACAGAGACAGAGACAGAGACAGAGACAGAGACAGAGACAGAGAGAGAGAGAGCGCGAGAGAGAGAGAGAGAGAGCGCGAGAGAGAGAGAGAGAGCGCGAGAGAGAGAGAGAGAGAGACAGAGAGAGAGAGAGACAGAGACAGAGACAGAGACAGAGACAGAGACAGAGACAGAGACAGAGAGAGAGAGAGAGAGAGAGAGCGCGAGAGAGAGAGAGAGAGCGCGAGAGAGAGAGAGAGAGCGCGAGAGAGAGAGAGTTGGGCTCCAACAAGAAGCCCTCATCCTCCAACAAGAAGCCCTCATCCTCCAACAGAGCCCAGAGCAGCCGCCGGACCGCCATCACAACACAAGAGCTACGCGGCGGCAGTTCAACGACCACAAAACCCTGCAGCCGCAGAACTCAACCACATAAGACGTCTGCTGAACACCGTCTGCTCCAGACTCATGATATAAGTCACACACCTTTACATACATGTACATATACATGCACACACTTTACACACAAACCTATTCATGAAGTCTTTTAAAATCAGTTGTTGGAATATACAGGGTCTGCACTCTTCTACTTTCGGTAACAAGTCTGCAGACCAAGACTTACTCAGCAGTGTAACAGATATGGACATTTGTATCTTTCATGAAACGTGGTGTCGCAGTAACGAGGCTTTACATTGTCCAATAGGATACAAAGAAGTTATTGTTCCTTCATTGAAAAAATCTCAAATTAAATATGGCCGTGACTCAGGTGGAATACTTATTTGGCACAAAGACAATTTGAAGCACTTGATAAAAATTGTTAAAATTGAAAATGCATCTATTTGGCTTGAAGTGAAATCAGTCATATCACAGCATAATCTTTACCTCTGTGCACTCTATATTCCACCTCACGATTCTCCTTATTACAACGAGCAAAGCTTTCTACAGCTACAGACTGACATCTTGCACTTTCAGTCAAGAGGACAGGTTCTCATATGTGGAGACTTAAATGCCAGGACCGGAAGAGAAATTGATTATGTAAATATTGTAGATAATAATCACATATCCAATGACACCACGTTTCATTCTTCATTAGTTATCACACCAAGAAACAGCTATGATAGTTTAGTCAACACCAATGGAAAACAAGTGTTAAAACTGTGTAAAGGTTTAGGGCTGTACATCATTAATGGCAGAACCAGAGGAGATAGTTTAGGTAGATTCACCTATTGCTCCAGATTAGGAGCCAGTGTAGTCGATTACTCAATTACAGACATAGACCCAAACTTTATTAATGCCTTTATAGTTAGACCTCAACTCCCGATTTCTGACCACTGCCAAACAGTCCTTTACCTGAATCAGTCAATTGACCGGGTCAGTACCGCTCCCCTCAAACATGAAAAACTGTTCCCTTTAAAACCCAAACTCCGATGGAACCAGTCTAATGCCGAGCAATTCAAAGAGAACATGAGCAACTCTGTTATACTAAACATGCTGGACCACTTTATGTCCACAGATTTCACTCCAGATACTAATGGAATAAACGCAGCTACATCCAATCTTAATCATATATTTCAAACTTTAGCCACTATATCTAACTCTAAACCTCCAAACAAACATAGAACAAACAAACAAAAAATCAAAAAGAATATGTGGTTTGATAATGAATGCACTTGTCTCAGAAAAGACCTTCGACAACTTTCTAACAAAAAGCATAAAGAACCGGCCAATCAGACGCTACGGCTCGCCTACTCCGACTGTCTGAAAAATTATAAAAAGCTCATCTGCAACAAAAGAGATCAATATTATGAAGCTAAAATTGACGAAATAGATGAATCAATAGACCAAAACTATTTCTGGAATCTCTTTAAAAAATCTGAAAGCCCCAAATCAAGGCCATTTCTCCAGTGCGGCACAATCTGGAGGTCTTACTTTAAAACCCTTTACCAACAACTTGAACCAGAACTCAACCAGCCCCAAACTAACACAAAGAGAAAACTAGAAGAGTTACAGAAAACGATCAAAAATTACCAAAACCCACTGGACATGATTATAACAACATCAGAAATAACAGAGCACATTAAAAAACTCAAATTAAAGAAGGCATGTGGACAAGACAACATCAGTAATGAAATGCTCAAACTCAGCAGTCCTTACATAATTCAAGCTCTGGCAAACTTATTCAACCTGATCTTATCCTCGGGAGACTTCCCTGAGACCTGGGCTGAAGGACTCATCACTCCAATATATAAAAAAGGAGATAAATTTCGATCCCAATAATTACCGTGGTATCTGTGTGGGCAGTAACCTAGCAAAGCTTTTCTGCACTATAATGAACAACCGCATAGTGACATTCCTTACAAGACGCAGCATCCTACATAAATCACAAATTGGCTTTTTAACCGAAACAACGCACATCCGACCACATCTATTCTCTCCACACTCTAATTAACAAAAATCTAAAGGGCAAACAAAGAAAAATATTTACATGTTTTGTTGATTTAAAAAAAGCTTTCGACTCTGTTTGGCATGATGGGTTACTATACAAATTATTACAAATTGGCATTGGTGGAAAAACATTTGATGTTATACAGTCCATGTATAGAAACAGTAGATGTGCAGTCAAAATTGGTAATTGCAGGACTGCGTTCTTCCAGCAGGGTCGTGGAGTGAGGCAGGGATGCAGTCTGAGCCCAACCCTGTTCAACATCTACATCAACGAGCTGGCGGAAGCTCTGGACCGCTCCGGCAACATCCCGGGCATCGCTCTACACGACTCCGAAGTCAAATGCCTGCTGTATGCGGACGACCTGGTTCTGATGTCCCCCACAGCCGAGGGTCTCCAGCACAGCCTGGCCCTGCTGGAACAGTACTGTGAGGAATGGGCTCTGACGGTCAACCTGGACAAAACCAGAGTCATGGTGTTCCAGAAGAAGGCCAGGTCTCAGGGAAGCAGATACCAGTTCAGTTACGGAGGAGAAGTTCTGGAGCACAGCACCAGCTACTCTTACCTGGGCATCCAGATCTCTGCATCGGGGGGCTTCAGTCTGGCTGTGAAGGCCTTGTATGAGAAGGCCCGGAGGGCATTTTATGCCATCAAATCACGGTTTGGCCAATTAAAACTACCAATTAAAACATGGGTTAAATTATACCACGCAATCATTAAACAAATTCTACTGTACGGGAGTGAAATTTGGGGACCAGTAATAAATTTTAAAAATTGGGATAAAACTTCAATAGAAAAACTACAACTAGAAATTATCAAAAACATTTTAGGGGTCCATAGATCTACATCCAATGATGCCTGCAGAGCTGAATTAGGCTTATACCCACTGAAGATTGAGATCCAGAAGAGATGTGTTCAGTTCTGGCATCACCTCC
This sequence comes from Schizopygopsis pylzovi, assembly GCA_027422435.1. Classification (NCBI taxonomy): domain Eukaryota; kingdom Metazoa; phylum Chordata; class Actinopteri; order Cypriniformes; family Cyprinidae; genus Schizopygopsis; species Schizopygopsis pylzovi. The sequence continues at coordinate 3,234,016 of CM049832.1, read as the reverse complement.
ATCAATCTGATCCTGATTCGATCCAATATAAAGCCCTCCTCGCCAATGAAACCTCAGCAGAATCTCATCCTCTAAACACACTCGCTCATCAGCTCGTCCATAAAACCCAGCTCCTCACCGACTACAGCTTCACCCCCAAAACCATTATTAAAGAAATTGACACAAATCTAAAAGACACTCATGATGAATCTCTACAAATACAATTTGACCTTCAACATAAGCTCCAATGCTACTCAATCCTAAACAGAACCACTACATTTGCCAATTATTTATTGATTAAACCATTTAAAGAAAGACAAATCCTCTCCAAATACAGATTAAGTGACCATGATCTAGAGATAGAGAGAGGAAGACATAGACAAACATGGAGCGAGCGAGAGCAGAGGATCTGTAGACACTGTGATCTACAGCAAATAGAGGACGAGAAACACTTTCTGATGATGTGTCCCAAATATCTCCATGTGAGGGAAACATTTCTCCCCAGATTTGAAGCCCTGATCCCTTCATTTACAGAGCTCAGTGATTCTGAGATAATGCCCTTCTTACTCGGAGAAGATGATAACACAGCTGCACTCGCTGCTAAATATGTGTTAACCATTCATAATGTTAGATGTTCAACATGATTCACTTGATACTGACCAACTTGATCTTTTCATGTATTTAGAATGATTTTGATTTTATTTACTATTTATGTTGTTATTTATTTACCTATGTTATTGTTGTATATACTGTATATATATTGATGCTTTGGCAACATTGTGTTACGCAGTCATGCTAATAAAGCTCATTTGAATTGAAATTGAATTGAATTGAATTGAGAGAGAGAGAGAGAGAGCGAGACAGAGAGAGAGAGAGAGAGAGAGAGAGAGACAGAGAGAGAGACAGAGAGAGAGAGAGAGAGAGAGAGAGAGAGACACAGAGAGAGAGCGAGAGAGACAGAGACAGAGACAGAGAGACAGAGAGAGACAGAGACAGAGACAGAGAGAAAGAGAGAATACACTCACCAGCCACTTTATTAGGTACACCTGTTTAATTGCTTGGTCACACAAATTGCTAATCAGCCAATCACATGGCAGCAGCTCAATGCATTTAGGCATCTAGATGTGGTGAAGACGACTTGCTGAAGTTCAATCCAAGCATCAGAATACTCAAATAAACACTCGTTATAACCAAGATCTGCAGAATACCATCTCTGAACACACAACACGTCGAACCCTGAAACAGATGGACTCCAGCAGCAGAAGACCACACCGGGTGCCGCTCCGGTCAGATAAGAACAGCACACGGAGGATACAATTCACACAGACTCACCAAAACCGGACAATAGAAGATTGTAAAAACGTTGCCTGGTCTGATGAGTCTTGATTTCTGCTGCAACATTCAGATGTAGGGTCAGAATTTGGTGTAAAGAACATGAAAGCATGGATCATCCTGCCTTGTCTCAACGGTTCAGGCTGGTGCTGGTGGTGTAATGGTGTGGGGGATATTTTCTTGGCACACTTTGGGCTCTTTAGTACCAATTGAGCATTGTTTAATCCCCACAGTCTACCTGAGTATTGTTTCTGACCATGTCCATCCCTTTATGACTACAGTGTACCATCGTCTGATGTACTTCCAGCAGGATAATGCACCATGTCACAAAGCTCAGATCATCTCAGACTGGTTTCTTGAACATGACGATGAGTTCACTTTACTCAAATGGCCTCCACAGTCCCCAGATCTCAATCAATAGAGCAGCTTTGGGATGTGGTGGAACGAGAGATTCACATCATGGATGTGCATGGATCTCTGAAGAATGTTTGCAACACCTTGTTGAATCTATATCATGACGAATTAAGACAGTTCTGAAGACAAAAGGGGTCCAACCCGCTACTAGCAAGATGTACCTAATAAAGTGACCGGTGAGTGTATATAAGACCATATATGCACTTAATATTATTGATTTGCATAAAAACACAAATTTTATTTACAAATCTTATTATAAATTGTAATAAATATATATCTTTATATATTTTTTGTATTAGATGAGCATGGTAATCAATCCCATTTTGTAAATGTACTTATATTTAGCAGTATTTGCATAAATATTTAGAACTCATCTCCCATCTCGGGTGCATTTATTCACATGCAATTTCTTTCTCCAAATTTGGCCAAAAGAATGTATCTAAGGCAGCATAATTATGCATCAGTAGTTTGTCTATGACGTCTTAAAATGCTGTATGGATAGACAGCACATTTGAAACCGAGCTTATGTTTCTCTGCAAACAAAAGCTTCACGAAGCACTTTCTCCAAGTGCAAAGTAGAACTTGCCTGAAGTAATTCCAGGACGATTAAGTGAGAAGAGACACCATATTATCTGTAAACTGGAGTGGTTAATCCAGCGTTCACAACTTTCTGTGGAAGTACAGACCGTACAGACTCAAATTAAGACAGATACCGCTTCAAGACAACAGAAAACCAAGCATGCCCTGACGGGAGCAAAACTAGATTCACATTATTGAGAATGTATTTAAGTGGGACTGTCGACGCTCAGGATTGATTAGAACTGATTTTAATGTTTTATCAGGTAACCTTGTTTGCACATTGCATCTAAATCTTTCAGTCTGTGAATTGCGGTGACCATAAATTGGTTAGAAAGGGACGGGACAAAGCGCTTTTACAGCCACTGTGACTCGACACATTTCCATTAGGGATTGTCCTCTTGAAACCTGCACAACAAATACACAAACACGTGTGGAAATTAAAATGAAGTCTGGGGGCCACAGTGCTGATTTCTAAAGAGACGGCGGCAATTAAAATGAAAATTGGTCTGCTATTCTTCTGTGTATTTCCCATCTATGAACATTTAAGTCATGAAGACTTGATTTGAAATTGCAAAAACAACAGCTCTGTTAGTGAAAGACGACTGCCGAGAGCATGAACAAATCAAATCATTGTCCTGATGCTCTAAGCAGGAATGTGCATTGATTTAAATGTTGTAGCTAATTATTAGGGAGGACAGAGTGGTGAAAGCCAAAACATGGAGATTAAAGCATTAAAGTCTTCAAATCCTTCCCCATTGCAGTCGTTTCATTAATGAAAAATGATTAAAGAACATAAGCACTTTAAAAGGTGTGCAGAAAAAAGTTTAAATGGGACACACACACACACACACACACACACACACACACACAAAGAGGAAAATATCAGAGAAACAAAACATTAAGCGCTGGAGAGAGCTCAAGCCTGGGATTGGACGTTGAGCTTGTGTTGTTTCTTCTTGATAGGTGAGTAACGGTGATTTGGCTTTGTTTCACACAACTTATCTGTGTTGGCTTTTGTTTGAATATGCTTGCGTGTCATCTTTGCTTGTTTCCGTGATCGTCGTTATGCCAGGGTTGTGTACATATGTGCGGGGCAGAGATTTCAATACAGGGGCGAGGTACTGTCGGGGTATGGGCGTGTTCGTTTTGGTGCTTTCAAATATCAACATAGTCAACAAAAATCACTTAGTGCACCTTTTTATTTAAATTAAATTAATGTACTACACGCTTAAAAATAAGGTGCCATGGAAGAACCTTTTTATCTAAATGGTTCCATGAAGAACCTTTAATATCTGTTTCACAAAAGCTGATTTGTGGTGAAAGAAGGTTCTTCAGATTATATAAAGTTAAGAAAGAGATGTTCTTTGACTGAATGGTTCTTTGTGGAACCAAAAATGGTTCTTCTATGACATCGCTGTGAAGAACCTTTTAAGCACCTTTATTTTTAAGAGTGTATGTTTTAGTTTGATAATGTTTTTATTTAATATTTTTAGGGAACAGTGATGCATGTATTACCTGTAAACCACTTTTTGAAAATGGAATTTCTAACTTAAAGTGTCATAAATCTTGAATACTTCAGAACACAGACTTAAGTTTGATCTCATTTTAAATAATACACAGCAGATTATTGTGAAAATAGTGAAAAAAAGTGTTAAAAAAATTACATTTATTACAAAAAAAATGCACAAAAACTATTTTACAATTTTATATGGAATTTACATTTCCAAAACATGTTTTACTTTACAAAATCAAGAACATCAAAGCCATAAATCTAAACAAGCTGTGCTCCAAATTTGAGTTTGATATCTTACAAAAATTAGCTTTCAGTAATATTTTGTTTGGGTGTAATATACCAAATGCTTCTACTAGATGAAATATGCTTCCCATTCATTTCCAATGCAGTTTTTATTCACGAACAATACAAGTGTGACTATTTTTCCACCTAGGACTATTTAACCTTTTCGAATTATGTCCATGATTTTGTGTGTGTTCACATAAGCAAGTTCACACACGTACACACACACACACACACACACACACACACACACACACACACACACACACACGTACACACACACACACACAAATGTGAAAATATTTGTTTAATTAAAAAAGATGAGAAGATTCTTTACAACTAACAGTGGTGCATCTCCCACAGTCCTCTGATGCTAAAAGGGGCTTCATTAGTCTATTGGCAGGTTTAAAGCGATTACTCATACTCTCTTATTTACGTCATTTACCTAATGAGATCATTTTAAGAATAATGTATTACTTTAGAACCGCTGACTAACGCAAACTGACCTCAGTCTATTGAGCTTTCGTATCGTATATCATTTCTATCGACTCGAGTCACTAACAAAAGTGTTTGATCTCTTCTCCTCGAACCGGAATCATGCTCTGTGAAAATGTCTCTCTAAAATGGCATGGTTTTAAATTCATGTTAAATACATTCTGTCAATCAGAAACAAGTGAAGATGAGCAGTCCGTCAGCGAAGGACTATCACAAAGACAGCGCTGGGATAATGCACTAATATCTGCCTGGGATTACTGAAGTGAGACTGCAAACTATGGGGAACTGCATTCATCTTAATGAGTTTGACTGTCTTTTCAGTCAATACAAGCTTTGACTTGAAATAAAATGTATTTCTTACATTATGTTAACCATTAAAGGAATAACGCACTTAAAAATAAAAACACATTGCTGAAAATGCACCCTCAGGCCATCCAAGATGTAGATGAGTTTGTTTCTTCATCAGATTTGGAGAAATGTAGCATTACATCACTTGCTCAGCAATGGATCCTCTGCAGTGAATGGGTGCCGTCAGAATGAGAGTCCAAACAGCTGATAAAAACATCACAATAATCCACACCACTCCAGTCCATCAGTTTGAAAAGCGGCACACATTCACTGCAGAGCATCCACTGGTGAGCATACGATGTAAAGCTACATTTCTCCAAATCTGATGAAGAAACAAACTCTTGGATGACCTGAGAGTGACGTTGTCATTTTTTGGTGAACTTTTCCTTTAAGAGCTTCAAGGAAGTTGCTGATTGTGTTTTTCACAATGAGGTGTTTGGCTCGTCAGAGTGCTCTTTCTCACTACACCGTCACTAACATGTTTAATGAAATGCATTGATCTATAGGTGAGTCACTCGGTGGATCAATGCTAAGAGTGCTCCGAGTCGATAACACACGACACAAGCAGCACAATTTAATACAAACGCTATCGATGGACAACCTTAATTGAAATACCACCAGATTAATCAATATGGTTTGCTTACAAAGGCAGGCTGAATGTGTCATACAGACACGTTTTTAATAGGCAACACTTTCACAAAGTCAAACAGCTACATTTACAATGGAATATAATGGAAATACTACAAGTAGTCTGCTAGAATGCTGTTCCTACACCGCCTTTTGAGTGGTTTTGCCTTGTAAAACTGACCACTTTAATGTAGTGTGCTGTCTGCGGTTTCCAAGGTGTTTTTTTAGCAGGTTGTTAAATGGTTGCTAGGGTGTTCGAGTAACAGCACACCTCTCTTCAAACAGACACAAGATTTGAGGAATCATTCAAGTTGTGTGCTCAAATTCACATTTGTGCATATTTCTCTCCTGATTCAAACGAGATGACTCTTTCACTCGAGGAAGCAATATTATGGATAGAGGTCTCATATTTTAGCTGGAAGCAAAACAACTTGTTGAATTTGTTTCTTACGAATATTTACACTTCACATGTCATTAACTGATGGACTGGAGTGGTGTGGATTACTTGTGATGTTTTTATCAGCTGTTTGGACTCTTATTCTGACGGCACCCATTCACTGCAGAGCATCCATTGATTCTCATTCTGACGGCACCCATTCACTGCAGAGCACCTATTGTTGAGAAAATGATGCAATGCTACATATCTCTACAGATGAAAATCCTAGTTTGAGCAATTGCCATAGTGCTTACCTTAAAGAACCCTGCTAATTTACCCACTAATTAAGATTCCCCATATCAGAACGCAGTGTTTGCCTTGGTCCGATTCCTCAAAGGAGAGGAACGTTTCTGCAGCTGCCCTCTTGAATACAGAATCATCATAAAGTGTATTTCAAAGTTAAACCTTCCCTTTGAACAGTCTCAGCAGAGTCCCATTGATCTTCTACATATAGGAACAGGTTGTTTGGGAACAGAACAAGACACGATCTCAGAGGACAAAAACATTGCAGGTAAATGTAAGATCACAAGAGGGCAAATGCCACTCGATTAAGCCACATACACTACTTATTCAGCAAAGATGCACAGAATTTATGGCAATAAAGACATTTCTAAGGTTACAAAAAAAAATCTATTTAAATTAAAAGCTGTTCTTAAGAACTCAAAGAATCCTGAAAAACTTATCACTGTTTCCACAAAAATATGAAGCATTAACTGTTATATATTATGCATTTGAACTGTTTTCAATGTTGACAATAATAACAAATGCTTCTTGAGTAGCATATTAGAATGATTTCTGAAGATCATATGACACTGAAGACTGGAGTAATGATGCTTAAAACTCAGCTTTGATCACAGAAATAAATTATGTTTGACAATATATTCAAATTGAAAATAATTAATTTAGATTGTACAAATATTTCACAATTTCGACTGTATTTTTTGATAAACGCAGCCATGAACATAAGAGACTTCTTTCAACCATACCTTTGAACAGTAGTGTATATAAACAGTGAGTCATCCATATTCACCCCATGTATGACTGTTTAGGAAGGAGAACCCCATGAATAATGATCCATGTTTACTGATCTATACAGCATGACAATGCTGACGTCTGCAGTGCATGATAACAGGGAATGGGAAACATCGATCACTAACAGTGTTCCCCCTCCACATTGTGCAGATCTTTCCATCTCTGCTGGTATCAGAGGAACAGACACACCTCCTGCTGACTAGATGAACAACACCTCGTCATCGCTCACCCAGAGACACTGATAAATCTCAACACATCTGCTCAATCAGTTACTGGACCACTGCCATATGCAGGAGACTAGAAACTCAATTTCAGGATGAGAGTGAGATATTTTGGAGTGTGAAGGAGGAAACATAGATGAACATAATTGTTATTTAAAGAGACAGAAAAAACAAACTAGAGTAAATGATTATTCCAGGTTCAGTACAATTTGAAATACACAGTTTCAATAGGATCAGTGTTAACATGATTGAAAAAATGCTTGCTAACCTTTTCTAAGTAGTCATATTTCATTTGTATAACTTTGTTGCCATTATAATGCAATGCCATAAACCCTATCACAACTGTAAAATTAAGATTTAAACAACTTTACAGCTTAAATCATGTACGTTTCAACAGAATAATTAAAATTAGTGCTTTCATCAAATTATAAGCTTCATATTTTGGCATTTAAAAACTACAAAAATCTGCCTTATTTACTTAATTTGAACTATTTATTAATGGATTAATATTTATAAATTATTTTTGTTAAATAATTACTTTGTAATTTAGTCAATTTATTTATAGATTAATACATTAATTTGTAAACAAATGTATGAATGCCTATTGTTTGTGCAATTAATTAATTATTAATTAACTAAATACTCAATATTTCCAAGACAAGTGTGGTCCTCCATAAGTACTTCACCATGACATATCTATCTATCTATCTATCTATCTATCTGATCTATAACTATCTATCGTATCTATCCATCCATCTAGGAATACCATCCATCTATATATCTATATATCCGTCCGTATATACTATCTAATCTATCTGATCTATTCCAGGTCATACATTAAGCTTATAATACACAGTTCCAATCGATCCATCGTTAACATGATCTGATAAATCTTGCTAACCTTATATCTATCTATCATATCTTCATCTATGTTAAGTCTATTGCTATCTATCTATGCTAATCCATACCCTATCCATCTCTAAATTATTTAAACTACTCTATCATCTAAATCTATCTATCTATCATCGAATAATCTATCTATCTATCATCATAATCTATAAGCTATCATATCTATCTATATCTACTATCTGCTCTATCTATCTATCTTGACTATCTATCTAATGATCTATATCTCTATATCCATCTATCTATGTAATCTAATTACTTCTAATCTATCAATTCTATTCTATCACATCTAATATCTAGTCTTCTAAACAAATTATCCATGCTATCTTCTTCCAATTAATTCATAATCTATCTATCTCAATATTATCCATGCATATTGTCTCTCTAATACTTCATCCATACATATCTGCATCTATCTATCTCTATCTGTCTATCTATCTATCTATCTATCTGTCTATCTATCTATCTATCTGTCTATCTATTCTATCTCTCTATCCATCCATCCATCCATCCATCATCTCATCTATCCATCTATCTCATCTCATCCATCCATCCATCATCCATCTATCCATCTATCTATCTATCTATCTATCTATCTATCTAGTCACGTCCTATCTATCCATCTGTCTATCTATCCTATCTATCTATCCATCCATCCATCTATCTATCTATCTATCTGTCTATCTATCTATCCTATCCTGTCTATCCATCATCCATCCATCCATATCTATCTATCCATCCATCCATCCATCCATCTATCTCTCTATCCATCTATCTCTCTCTCTATCTATCCATCCATCCATCTATCCATCTATCTATCTATCTATCTATCTATCTATCTATCTGTCTATCTATCTATCTATCTGTCTATCTATCTATCCGTCCGTATATCTATCTGTCTATCTGTCTATCTATCTATCCGTCCGTATATCTATCTGTCTATCTATCTATCTATCTATCTGTCTATCTATCCTATCCGTCCGTATATCTATCCATGTCTCTATCCTATCTATCTCGTCTGTATCTATCCATCCTATCCTATCCTATCTATCCTCATCATCATCTATCTATCTAGGCTTTTTTTTTAGATTGTTGATAAGTATGATGTCGCCTCAAATGTTGTTGATTGAGCTTAACTAGTACTGAAACGGGAATATTTCTGCAGAATCAACATGAAATCAAATCAAAATTGACCTTATTTACTTAAAACAAGCATGGAAGGAAAATTTGCCCTATATATTTTCTAATGTATGTCATTGATCTTATTGTTAAGAATTCATTCATGCATGTTTTTAAATTGGTAACACATTATTCAAAACTTTTATATATAATGCATTCTAAAGAAATTCATAATGCATGATGTAATGTATATTTTTTTCATAAATGATTGTAAACAAAGATAAAATTAATTATATTTTCAGATTATTGTGACATATGAAATTGATTGTTTGTCATCTCTTTTAATGAAATTCACATTTAAAGATGCAACAATGAATAGTCAATGTTAAAAAAAGTTTAATAAATGTGGTTATAATTGTCAAACATATCAAAGAGATGAAACATACCATTATAAGGTGCATTAACAGGCATAATTGATGAATTAAATACATTTATAATGCATTATATAAAGGCTTTGAGTAAAGTGTTACAAGAAAATTTTGAAATCCAAAATATCACAACTTAATCTTTCTGTGAAAATACTTTTCATATAGTAAAATAACTATTTAGTCATTGTTTTAGGCAACAGTACGCTTTTGTAAATCATGCCAGTATATAATTACCTGCATCTGTCCATTCAAGAATATTCAGTGGAGAAGAATACATTAGACATCAGCGTGAAACCTGCAGACAAACATTGCTCTAATGAGCATCTAATGAGCGTTTGTACATCATCATCTCGTGTGCTCATTTACACCGGCATCAGAAAAACTAAACACAAACTTTCCCACTCTAATTAGATGCTTCTGGTGTCACATTTCAGCTGCTGCGCATGCAGAGCATCTCGATTCTCCGAATAAATCAAACCTCAGCCTCTGAGGAACATAAAGATGATTCAGCGACTCTACAGACGAGTGAAGCAGCGCTACATCTCCGAGTACAGAGACATCATCAAAGCTGCAGAGCCCGGCTGGAGCTCTCACTCATTCCCATCGCTCTGTTTCTCGAATCAAGACCACAGCTGTTGCTCAGACTTTGGGGTAGTGATCTGAAGAAAACCCAAACTATGCATTAAACGTTACTTGTGTAGACTGTAGAGACAGAAATGATACCTTTAATGGTGACTTATCAAAGAAAGGTCTGCTGCTGCTTTACTAAATGATGTACACATGAGAGACAAACAGTGCAGGATCACAAGAACACAACAGGTCACACAGATCGGATCTGCTTTTTGCTTGCACCTATAAGAAAATATAATATATGACATATTGGTTTTTGGGAGTTTGCAATATATGTTACCTACATTGCTCTATATGAAGAGTTCATTTGCAAAAACAGATAAGTCCGTTTTTAACCATTTTCAAAAACAAAATTGTGCATTCTAATTAATCTCAAATAAACTGCAGTTGGGTTATTGTGATTAGGTTAAAAAAATAGCTAATAAATACAGCTAACACAATAAAATACAATAAAAACATGATCACATAATAAAAAACATGATTTTTGAAAAAAAAAAAATCTGTTTTTGCAAATAAACTCTTCGTATTTGAAATGGTAATATATAATTTTCATATACATACATTATCTGGGTGGATGAATATACAAGTTTATAACATATAAAATCCCCATAGTAAAATTTGTATATGTACATATGTTAATAATATGATTTTTTTGGCTATATGATATTTAGCAACCATGTATGTTAGCCACATGTATTTTATTTATGTGCAACTTTATTAAAACAACATTTACAAAAATGTTTATATGCTTTTGTAATAAAAGAAATCTGACTATATTTGACTATGCATGAGTGTATTTGCATATAATAATAAGTTTGTGTATGAGCAAACAGAAAAAACTCATATCAGATCAGATTTTTAGCATTCAGTTTGGACCACTTTCATATCCACTTTTCTAATATCAAGACTCGGATTCTCCTGTTCTTTCACTTTTTTGTATGCATTAATATCCATTCTAACAGAAAATGTGTTGATATCCGTGCATCTAAAAAAGTAATTATAGAGTTATGACACAGTGATTTTGCTGTGAGAAGACATACACACCAAATTAAAAAAAGTCTAACTTTCCCTGAAGAATTGCTATTCAATGTTACAATTACGTCACAATTACAATTACTGAAATAGTATTTTCTTGTAAAACACTCAAAAATCGTAATTTACTATAAAACTATATTTTGTTGTTTTTGCAAACATTAAGAACCATATCGTCAATTTAGCATATGACATCTTCTACAACAAGGAATCAAATGACTCTCTGCAGGCTGGTGTTGTTTGCATTATATATTACATAACTGCAAACATATGTATATCTAAACATGTAATTATAATTATCTGTTTGTGGGGGAACAATGAGTATATATTTTTGGGAATAATCATGAGTATATATTTTTGGGAATAATCATGAGTATATATTTTTGGGAATAATCATGAGTATATATTTTTGGGAATATCATGAGTATATATTTTTGGGAATATCATGAGTATATATTTTTGGGAATATCATGAGTATATATTTTTGGAATAATCGTGAGTATATATTTTTGAATAATCATGAGTATATATTTTGGGAATAATCATGAGTATATATTTTTGGGAATATCATGAGTATATATTTTTGGGAATAATCATGAGTATATATTTTTGGGAATATCATGAGTATATATTTTTGGGAATAATCATGAGTATATATTTTTGGGAATAATCATGAGTATATATTTTTGGGAATATCATGAGTATATATTTTTGGGAATAATCATGAGTATATATTTTTGGGAATATCATGAGTATATATTTTTGGGAATAATCATGAGTATATATTTTTGGGAATAATCATGAGTATATATTTTTGGGAATATCATGAGTATATAGTTTTGGGAATAATCATGAGTATATATTTTTGGGAATAATCATGAGTATATATTTTTAGGAATAATCATGAGTATATATTTTTGGGAATAATCATGAGTATATATTTTTGGGAATAATCATGAGTATATATTTTTGGGAATAATCATGAGTATATATTTTTGGGAATAATCATGAGTATATATTTTTGGGAATAATCATGAGTATATATTTTTGGGAATAATCATGAGTATATATTTTTGGGAATATCATGAGTATATATTTTTGGGAATAATCATGAGTATATATTTTTGGGAATAATCATGAGTATATATTTTTGGGAATATCATGAGTATATATTTTTGGGAATAATCATGAGTATATATTTTTGGGAATAATCATGAGTATATATTTTTGGGAATAATCATGAGTATATATTTTTGGGAATAATCATGAGTATATATTTTTGGGAATAATCATGAGTATATATTTTTGGGAATAATCATGAGTATATATTTTTGGGAATATCATGAGTATATATTTTTGGGAATAATCATGAGTATATATTTTTGGGAATATCATGAGTATATATTTTTGGGAATATCATGAGTATATATTTTTGGGAATAATCATGAGTATATATTTTTGGGAATAATCATGAGTATATATTTTTGGGAATAATCATGAGTATATATTTTTGGGAATAATCATGAGTATATATTTTTGGGAATAATCAAGAGTATATATTTTTGGGAATAATCATGAGTATATATTTTTGGGAATAATCATGAGTATATATTTTTGGGAATAATCATGAGTATATATTTTTGGGAATAATCATGAGTATATATTTTTGGGAATAATCATGAGTATATATTTTTGGGAATAATCATGAGTATATATTTTTGGGAATATCATGAGTATATATTTTTGGGAATAATCATGAGTATATATTTTTGGGAATAATCATGAGTATATATTTTTGGGAATATCATGAGTATATATTTTTGGGAATAATCATGAGTATATATTTTTGGGAATAATCATGTAAATGTTTAAATCAGACATGACTTCTTCAGAAAACGTGATGCATGCAGATACATACGACCCAGATGAGATGTTTATTCAGACTATTTATGACCAAAGCTAGCAGGTCTCCAGGCAAAACGTCTCCAATGGCTTTAAAAGGACTTTGAATTCATTTCATTTCAAATGTTCAACAAACTAAGGAAAGAAATCGATTGATACCAAAAAATGTCCAAATGTTCACACAGAACACAATGCATTATAAACAAATGATTATATTATCTAAACACGTTCTATGAAAAATCATAAAAAATGTGCTGGTGATTAAGTGATTTTAATGAAACATTCACAGCTTCTAACCTCACGTAATGGTTAAGTACTGGCAGCCTCTTTCAGTGTCCTTGAATAAAGCATTTAACCTCAGGATGCATCATGGGTACTCTTCTCATTTAATGTAAGCCTACAATTTATGGACCGTATAACCTATAGCTCTGCAGGCAGGAATCTCATATCTGATATCTTATTAAAGTAACAGCGCACCTCTCCTCAACAAGCTATTCACATCTGTAGTAGCAGGATGAGTTACGCGCCGAAGGTTTAGAGGTTTGTTCAAATCACTAGCCTTGAGTACATGCAATAAAGGCACGCACAAATTAACGCTTATAAATAATAAAACCAAACAAAAATAACCCCCCCTTCAAAAAAACATATATATACTGAACGTTAACTAAGCTTCTAAGTTTGTTTCTTCATCAGATTTGGAGAAATGTAGCATTGCATCACTGTCTCAGCAATGGATCCTCTGCAGTGAATGGGTGCCGTCAGAATGAGAGTCTGATAAAAACATCACAATAATGTCTTCTCAAGACATTAACTGATGGATTGGAGCGGTGTGAATTACTGGGATGTTGTTATCAGCTGTTTGGACTCTCATTCTGACGGCACCCATTCACTGCAAGGCATCCATTGGTGAGCAAGTGATGTACATTTCTACAAATCTAATGAAGAAATAAATTCATATACATCTTGTATGGCCTAATGGTGGGTACATTTTCAGCAAATCTTCATCTTTGGCTATACTATTCCTAGTATAAGGTAACAACTGCAGGTTTCCACTTCTTACAGTGTACAAGCAGCACACTATATCACTGATGCTTTCTCTTAATTGGGAGTTATATTACTCCCCACATGCCATCTTTATGACTATTGTGACAGAGCGTGTAACTCAGGCTGAAGTCTGAAGTGCGGTTTAGTTGATTATCCGCTGACTCTTGGTGTCAGAGCAAAGCGCAGGTTAAGCCCGGGGATTTACCGCAGCGATAACCATATCATCCAGCACCCCTACAGGGAGTCATTTACCAGATCAAGTCCTGGAGCGTGTTTCTGTATTAAACTTGCTGATGGAGAAAAGGACAGTAGAACGAATCCCCGACGAGCATCGCTTTAATGGAGCAGATTAAGGTGTAGCCTAAAGGCCAATTGAGTCATTCTCATGTGATGTGCTGCTGCTTCAGTAAGAAAGCATACCGACTTTCACCTGATACGATGGATCACAAAATCCCACAGATTGACATTTAAAGAGGGATTCGAGCAAAGTAAGCAGCCACACATCATGATAGCGAGTTCATGAAACACCACTCAAATCTTCTGTTTGGAGGTGCACACATTACATGCTTCATCTTTAATGATGTAAAACAAGAAGAGAACAGAAATAGCAAGACCTACATGAACAAATGCCTGTCTGGTTTAACACAAGTTCATGTAAAATAGAGAGTATTGTAGCATTCGGTACATTATTTCATCGCTCTGAAGAAAGCTGTGCTGAAATGTGGTCTGTTTTTACTTCACCAGATTTTGCACCACAAACATTATTTAAATAAAATATATCAAAAGACAAACATTTAATATAAGCTACTTAAAAAAAAATCATTGTAAAAAAATCATTAAAAATTGTATAATTACAATATAAAAAGTCATTAACAAAAGATCAAATAAAATTATTGAAATTATTCAATTAAAATTAGATCAAATATATTTTTTTAATTCAAATAAAAATGTACAATAATTCAAATAAAATTAGTAATAGTATCTCAGTGACAAAAAAAACACTGATAAAAAATTAATCTGTATGCAAATTAATAAAATATAAAACTAAATATCACTTTTGCCAGTAACCATCGACCCAACACCAACCACATCTTCACAATCACACAGAAAACAAGCTTTTCACACGCACGCTCCTCTCACTTCTTCTTCCAAAGAAATGTACCAATCAATGTTTTTGTTCCACAGAAATTACTATAATTTCCATTAATCATCTAACAAAAACATAAGTCCAAGACCTAACAAGAAATCTATAAAAGCATCTAGTAAGAAATACCTCAGTGATCAGAAGAAAGTAATGTACTGAACATTTTCATGTTGATCAATGCAAATTTAAAAAACTTCTTAGTCTAAATCTTTATTCAGTGTGCAGACAACATAGTTTGTTTTTGTTAACACAAAGGTTGCAATGTTAATCTCAAACCGGGGTGACCTAGAAACTGGAGTAATCGAGATAACGGTGCCCTTGAGCAAAGCACTTAACCTCCAAGAGCTCGGTCCCTGAAATTAACATACTACAAGTCACCTCGGATGAAAGCACTTATTAAATGTCAACTATAAAGCGAATCCTATAAAAGCAGACCCATGAACTATGATCTGAACCTGCTATTTAAACTCTGTGATGCTGAAGCGGGTTAAAAGAGCCTCGTCCACAGGTGCTGATTCCTAATTACCTCCGTTCTGCGGAGACGTCTTATTCTCAGATCTCCAATTAACGCTCAGATTAGCTCTCAATCCGTCCGTCCTTTCTGTCTTTGATATTTCTTCCCAGCAGGCAGTGGTACACTGCAAAAAATTGATCCGCAAAATAACACAAAAACTACTGGCAGCTCATTTCACACGACATTGTCCATTCATTTTACGGACATTTCTGTTACCTCTAAAACACAATGCAATGAAGTGTAAGATTCTAAATATAGTAAAACACCTGTAAAAATGTATACAGTATACTGTGGCCTATGTTCACAGATTTGTTTTAGTGTACAGGAGATGTGAGATGATGAAGCTGTGTGAGACTCGCACATCCACGCTTAGTTAACTCTGAACGCTATTAAAACCCCGAACACTTCATTAAAATTAATAACGGAGACTTTAAGATAAGCTCCTTAAAGATGAGTTTACTCATTTACTCAGCCGTTCCAAAGTTGTACGAGTTACTTTATTATGTGGGGACTAAAGATGTTTAGTATGTCATTTCCTATACTACAAAACCCCAAAATGACAACAAGTATGATGTATGACAAAAGTACAAAAAAATTAATAAATAAATAAATTACACACACACACACACACACACACACACACACACACACACACACACACACACACACACACACACACACACACACACACACACACACACACACACACACACACACACACACACACACACACACACACACACACACACACACACACACACACACACACACACACACACACGACATGGGAAAAATGTCAATGAGTTTAACTTGATGTACTAAAATAAAACTATAATACATTAAATATATAATAAAATAAGAAGATATACAGTATATAAATATTGAATAATGGGTTATTATTAGTGGTGGGCATAGATTAATTTTTTTAATCTAGATTAATCTTGGAATTAATCTAGATTAAAATGGCTCATTTGAATTCTGCCGAAGGCATTCAGAATATGTGTGCTACCCAAATAATGACTAAAAGTAAGTCTTTGAGAACGGGTTTCTCAAGCCAGGTGGCGCATTAGACCAGGGGCTCATCTCCTGTTTCCAAAATGCATCACAAACTTTAATCTCTTCCCGTCCCAATCCCACGAAAAAACTGGAGGAAAATCCCGTTCCACTCCCGGAAGAATGACTCCCATTCCCTCCCACTCCCGTGTTGTTGTTTTTTTTTGCCGATAACTGTCAATTACAGTAAAAATATAGTACAGATCACAGCGTGCCCACCTTATTAGTTGAATAAAAACCCAAAATGTCGTTTTTTGTTATTATATTGAACTGAAAGCCATTTTATGCACAGTGTTGCAGATTAAATTTCATGTAAATCATCCATGCTAACACACACGTCTTCTATTTTTATTTTTTAGACATTTCACTCTCTATAGATATATTTTTCAAAGACGGAGTTTCGAAGTTTCTCGCTCAAGTTCACATGAGACCTAAAGCGCATCCTGTTTGCTTAAAAGCGCAACGTTTCGTTGTTATTCTGAGTGCACACAAATAAACGTAGAGTCTTTACAGATTCGAAAGATATATTAGGCTACTTTTATCTGTATGACCAAAAATGACGGAGATTTTAAGAGCAAGTGAGCGCACCGGAGCCTGTCCTGCAGCAAACGCGCTTCCACACAAACACTTCAATAGCGCACATTTCTCTAGGTTAACATCATATTGAGCGGCCATGTAAAGTTGCTACTACATACATCTTTCAGATGAAAAGCCATATTTGAGGTTGATGAATGATAGGTGAGTGTTTGGATGTCCTGCCCGATTGTATTACCACACAGACCAGCCGTTAACAATCTGTCCATCACGGACTGCGAGCCTCTAGTTCGAAGACTCGTTCTCGCCCCCTACAGTGCAATTCGGCTAGGTATACATCCGCGCTAAAATATCAGGGTGAAAGTCATCATAGCTTGCGTAGTATAGACCCAGCTCCCAACCCAACTTTGAGAATAGATTAACGGCGATATTTTTTTTATCGCCGATAAGAGTCTCACGTTAACGCAGCACGTTAACGCCGATAACGGCCCACCACTAGTTATTATATAGTTAACTAAAACTATTGAAACAAATCTTTTTTTGTTCCTAAATAAAAAATATTTTTTCTATCTAGGAAACATTTCTCATTTTCATTTAGTTTACCTTGATGTATCAAAATCATTCAAACTAAAGCTAATATAAAATATATAAAAACAAAAACTATATAGACATACAAAAACACACCAAAATAACAAACTTTGACAAAAAGTCAAATTAAAATGGAAAATACAAAAATAAAACCAATTCAAAATATAAATTATAATGGTCTCTCAGTGATATTGAAATATCAAACTGTACGTTCAAGCCTGGCTCTTTAAGACACTTTGACTCTCCCAAAACATCCCAGAAAGTCATTATTCACTCAAATCTACGACTTCAGAAAGTATGTTGCAGTGATTTTTATGATCTGGGACCCAGAAACTAGAGTGACTGAAATGTCTGCACTACTCCGTCATGACTGAACCACAGAGTGAAGTATTTAACTACAGTTTGCTCCATAATTACATTCCCTGCAATTAGTGCACCGGCTGAAGCACCTGCCAAAGACTGAGACGCAGAACATCCGATCGAGGAAGATGGGAAATCTCTCTCAGTCATTCTGACTGCTACAGGGAAACCTATTAAACAAACAGCAATCGAGCTTTAATGATGCCAAACAAATCCAAAATCCATATAAAGCAAGGTCAAATTAATTTATTACCTCAGAATACAAAGAAAACACAATAACATCATCACTGAAAGACATAGTGGGGAATGATAAACACAATATAATGACATTATGCTGGAAAACACTGTGTTATTTTAATATATAAACACTATTATAGTATTTATTCATATTTTAAATGTGTGTTTATTCTTAAAAACGTCCAGCTTTTATTTTAATGTTAGTTTAAGTTTTTGTAATTTTGCCATGTGCTATTGTATTTTTTTATATTTAATTTATTTTCTTTCAGTTTTAGTGATTTTAGTACTTAAACTTGGTTTATTTCAGCTAACATTTCTAAATAATTTTTAATGGTATTATTAAAAATATTTCTATTTTGCTTTCATTTATTTGTATTAGTGAGTTTAGTATTTAAACTTACTTTATTTCGGTTAGTTGCCGAGGCAGAATTTCTCAATTTCAATTTTTTATCTAATACTTATATTTGTTTTAGCAATGAAAAATGATTTTGTTAAAAGTTTATATTTTACAACAGCAATACTGAAACGAATGCACACACAATCACATTGCGTCCATCGTTTCTAAAATCAGATTCAACAAACCGCTTGAAAACAACAAAGAAAACCATTAACAGTCATTCATATCAGACACAACACAGAACTACAAAATGTCTGCGCCAGAGAAAACATACATCGACTCCAGATGATTCAAAAAGACTGGCACCTGCAGATGTGATCATATCTCCTCGTATATGCTCTTTGCTCTGTTACAGAAGTTCCTGAACAGCTCCTGAACATCTCCGTGATCTTTTAAACCCAAATACATCTTCCAGAACCGCGGAGGTCTTCGGAGAAAACACTGTTGATGGTGTTTTAGTTTGTTCAGAATCTGAATTTCAATCCAAGTTAAAACTTTCTTTATAACTGTGCTTAGAGTATAAAGATAATGTCACCTATCAGTGATTTTTCTCCTCTTTAGGGTATTGCGGTCAAAGCGGTTTGTATTTATTATATCTATGTCTTTTTAGCAAGGTTTGTATAACAGTGTTGTTTTTTATTTTGAGTGATTGAAAATATTAACTTCATATGCTATGTCAATCATCTATATCTGGCCAATTTAAAAAATATATATATTTAAAGCATAATTCAGATTTTAAATGAAGTCATTACGTCCTATTAATTTCTTAGTTATGTCGTAGTAATTAATTAGATTAAGTCTTTGTCTCTGAAGACCATGTATGATAGATCATGCAGCATTTAGGCTTGTATACTGTGCAGCGAGTAAAAGCACAAAATCCTTTCCTTGTGACATTCATAAAATCCTTGCATCTTCTAATACTGTTTCTTTAGTCATTAAATCACCAGGATTTAAGTAAAGAATAAATGCACTCTTTGACATCTAAGCAGACACATATGATGCAAAAGGCTGTGATTCGTTGCTGATTCAGACTATAAATAATGACTCATGGTGTGTGTTATTTTTACCTGCTGTAAAGGTTATGAGAGTTTTCATATCCATATTCCAAAGAGCTCTATGAACTGTGTGTGAATGCGCTTTTCCCCACATAACTGGATCGATTATTAATTTGTCAAATGGAGCATTACAGGTTTGTGTGCTGAAAGGAGCAGCATGGGGTTTTTCTGTGTGAAAGTGTCACGGTTAAATAAAGACACAAAGTGCTTTCTATGAGATGAGACACAGAAACATTCAATGCATCATAAACACCTTAGACTCTGAGAATAATGAGAATAAGCACTGCAGGCGACTTAATGAGAGTCAACAGTGACTGGAAATGACCCTGACCAAACAAATGAGAAAGTGTTCACAGCTTGCTAACGAGTCCTGCTATTATACTTCAGTCTGTCAGATTTAATAATCAGTGTTACCGAACGATGATTACTGACTTGATGAAGAAGCCTACACCTCTTCCTCCCACAGAAACACGATTCAGCTGTCAGCAGAGCAGGAGTCTTATTAATTCCCAGCGCTGCACTCCAGGAACACCTCGGATGGGATAAAACACCACTGCAATCGATGAGGAAACGGTGTTTCTGAAACAGATTAGGAGATTTGGGCTATCACAATTACCAGATCCACGAATTCACAGACAGACTGTGTGATATCAGACACATCTCTCGTGTTGAGTCATCCTGTTGTTTCTGTATTGCACATGTCATTTCATGTTTATACTGTCAACTGTACAGATCTATACAACTCTAAAATATGTTTTTATCCTCCTGTTATGGATTTTGTCCAAATTTAAACATTGTTTCAGATTGCACCATTTGAGTTTACATGGTTGGGGAGAGAGAGAGAGAGAGAGAGAGAGAGAGAGAGAGAGAGAGAGAGAGAGAGAGAGAGAGAGAGAGAGAGAGAGAGAGAGAGAGAGAGAGAGAGAGAGAGAGAGAGAGAGAGAGAGAGAGAGAGAGAGAGAGAGAGAGAGAGAGAGAGAGAGAGAGAGAGAGAGAGAGAGAGAGAGAGAGAGAGAGAGAGAGAGAGAGAGAGAGAGAGAGAGAGACGAGAGAGAGAGAGCGAGAGAGAGGAGAGAGAGAGAGAGAGAGAGAAGAGAGAGAGAGAGAGAGAGAGAGAGAGAGAGAGCGAGAGAGAGAGAGAGAGAGAGAGAGAGAGCGAGAGAGAGAGAGAGAGAGAGAGAGAGCGAGAGAGAGAGAGCGAGAGAGAGAGAGAGAGAGAGAGAGAGAGAGAGAGAGAGAGAGAGAGAGAGAGAGAGAGAGAGAGATGTATATCATATCTTACATCAGGGTTATTATAGTTAACTAAAACTATTTAGAAATCGGTATTGTTGCTTGAAATAAAATAAGAATTGACAAAATGACATTTAAAAATGTATTTTAAGCCATTTACTTGATTTACTAGAATAACTAAAACTAACTAGAAACAAAGATTAATAAAACTATTTATAGTTTTATTCATTTTAACATAAATTAACTATAATAAAAAACTATAATAAAACCAACAAAATAACAAAATTACTAAAACTAACTAAAATTAAAATAAAAGTTGAAACTACCAAAATAAAAAAATATTTAATAAAATAACAGTATCTAAATGATAATAACATAATCTTATATAATATTACAAAACATGTAAACGTGTCTAATCGTAAAACTTTAAAATCAGATTAAATAGATTTTAATCAGATTGTGTTCCTGTGTGGCTCAGTGGTAGAGCATTGCGTCAGCAGCGCAAAAGGTTGTGGGTTCGATTCCCAGGGAACACATGTACTAAAGAAAATGTATAAACTGAATGCAATTGTAAGTCGCTTTGGATAAAAGCGTCTGATAAATGCATAAATGTAAATGTAAATACTGTGTGAGGTTGTGTAAAAATGTTGCGGGACGTTAAATTGTCCATTACTGCACCCTGCTGACACAACAAGAAAACCAAATACGACATAATACCTTTCTACTCCATCACATCACTTTCAAACTAATATGATGCCTTCTCTCTCTCACACGCGCGCACGCACGCACGCACGCACGCACGCGCGCGCACACACACACACGCACGCGATTTATTTCCCAAATTGCATTGACTGCTCTAAAATATGAGATCCCAATGTTAACAGGTGTTTAGGACACAGAATATGACACATGTATTCAATAACTGTTTTTTTTCCTATTTGGGTTTACGTATTTGCTTTATTTTTTAAGATTAACCGTAAGCAAAGATTATTTTTAAAAACAGTATCATAGTTATTAAAATATTTATTGTTATTATTTTAAATCTGAATTTAACCTCAGAACGATCTCAAAGTGAAATACATTTTCAAAGCCTTCCCAACACGACATAATACAGTTATAAAGTGATTACAAAAATATACGATCATTTTGGAATTTAATTTGCATCACATGTACGATTTCATGATATTCAAGGATATAAACATTAACACGTTCTAATGCAAAAATATGTCCCATAAAATCTAATTTAAAAAGCATCCTGATAGGCTAGATTTGAGATATAATTGAACTGTGGCTTGCTAGCGCACTCTTATGTGTCTCACGAGATGATGTTACTAGTAGACACAACATTCTGGCTTTATGTTTGATTTCATTATTTTACATTTCTATTTACTTTGGCTCACACTAGGGCGCATGCGCTTTTAGCTTAAGCGTCGCGTTTTTAAAACGTCGTTTCATACGCGTGACGTGACACGAGCGCAACGATCTTAGCGTGTTTACATAGAAAAACAGCGCACAAGCATGTTCTAACTCTTAACTAACTACATGCATCCTACAAGTCCTACATGAAAATAAAAGCAGGTCATGTCAGCCACGTGGGTAGTGTAAACGGATACACAGAGCTTCCTATTGGTCCGCGGCGTCACATGACCCTCCTCTTCCCGTCCCGCGCACCAGCAGCGTTTTCCCGCGAACTCTCAGCTCCACAATAACTCCGTTGAGCTGGACAGTTCTGGGTCTGCAGGGATGGAATAGAGGATTTGTTTGGAATAATTAAACACTAAATCGCGCAGCGCCCTTTTGGAGACATGGCGAAGCAAAGTTCTCTCTTTAATTTCTTCACGAAGTCGCCGCCTGTCGCGGTGAAGGCCAAATCTAACCCATCTCCAGTGAGCAGATCCAACACCTCACCCAAAGAAGAAGCCAAAGTCAACGGCGAGAAAACGCCATCAAAACCCGCCAAGTCTCAAACTAAAGCTGGACATGCGAAACTATTCGGAGAGAAAGCAGTCACTGCAAAAGAGAGGTAACGTTTCAGGAACTGCAATATGCATTAGTACATGTGCAGAGCAATGATTTTGGACTGGTTACTATTGTGACACCATTGTCAGTAAGTTACCATGGTGCAGTAATATACTTTAACCGTACTTTGATTAATGCACTAGCACAACAATTGAGTTTACAAATAAGTAAATTGGTATTCTTCAAAGTAACGTTACCATAGTGTACTGTTTTGTCATGATTGTGCCATCAAATGCACATTAGAGTTTTATTGCAAGGCATTTCCTAGAATATAATGTTACATATTTTTACTTACATGGGCTTTGAACATGTTAACGTGACCATTGTAAAACCATGTTTTGGACACTCGTGAGTCACACATTGCAAGTATTAGTTGAATAATTTGAATTTTGTAGATTATTGGCACTGTCAGAGGTTTCATTATGAAAACTTACCGGAGGATAGAGTCTAATATTTGACTCCACGTGCTACTTCTGCGTGTTTGTTTGGCGGGAGATTTGTGGAAGGGGGTGGATCAAGTTCACTGAGATATTTTCTCTAGCCAGTTTTGACCAATAGGAGCGTCCGTTACAAAAGTTCTCCATAGCAACCATACTTTACGTTAAAATCCGCTACTACAAGTTGTCGTTAATCTAAAACAGTGATATTAGTGACAGTCCACTTTCTTGCAGAGTTCAGCTCCGACCCTGATCAAACTCATTTAGCTGTGATTTACTAATGACACTGATTAGCACGCTCAGGTGTGTTTGATTAGGGTCAGAGCTAAACTCTGCAGGACAGTGGATCTCGCGAGACAGATTTGAGTATCCCTGCTAAAATAACATTAATCTGAGGTCATTATAAACGATAGATGAATATATATGAGGCGAAAACGAGTGTAAGAACCCTGAAACCATGTTGTTTGTTTATTTTATGACATTATTGGTTTTTGTATTTACTGTAGTTTGTAGTTCTATAGAATTGGGCCATAATCTGTTACCAATTCCTTATTTTATTATGCGCTTTATATATGGTTTGTTCTTATTCTTTAAATGACTATATTTAATGTTTAATCTGTGGGTCTATGGCTGCTTCAAATGTGTTGATATACAAAATTATAATTATGAAAAGTAAATTAATGTCATACTATTTTAAAAATCAATTAGTAGTGTGACATAATAAACTTATTATAAACAAAGTTTTCTGAACAATTTCATGCCTTCTTATTAATGAACCAAATTATATTTGTGTATCCTGTTTTAGGTGGATATGTGATTTCGCTCTTGCTTTATTTGAAAGATTGTCACACAAAGATCATTGTCTCTCTCCAGCAGAGAACCATCGTCCATCTTTAGCGCTGGCGCTCTGGTTTGGGCCAAGATGGAAGGCCATCCCTGGTGGCCCTGTATGATCGTTCCTCAGCCTCTCACCGGACAGCAGATGAGGGGCCGGGGCCGAGACCAAAGGCTCCATGTTCACTTCTTTGATGAACCACCAACCCGAGGTTGGGTTAACACAAAATACATAAGAGAGTATCAAGGTGAGCAAGTCTTTATTTCCAGAAGAACATCGTCTTTGTCAACTTTCTTAGAGTATAAACTATTATTCAAATGTGAAGAAATATTTTATTCTGACCTTACATACTTGTTCCTTCAAGGCTCTGATAGTGCAGATGCCAAATCCGGTGGAGCGTTCTTCAGCGGTAAGCCTGTGATCCGTAAAGCGATGGAGCTGGCAGATGTTGCGATGAAGGACAGTCCTGAGCAGAGACTGAAGATGTCCATGTGCATGGATCCTTCAGGTGATGAAGAGGAGGATGATGAGGATATGGAGGTGAGTAAAGAAAATTAATATTCACGTAAAAGACAAACCTAGTTTGAAGAGGATCATTGAACCAAAAATTAAATTCAATTAGGTTACTTGTCTTTAGTCTTTCCAGATCTGTATGACTTCCTACTTAATGTTACCATGCATAAAAGCACCATTAAAATAGTTTATACGACTTGCTGTATTCCAATACTCCTGAAGCAATGCTTTGCTTGAGGAACAGATGGAAATTAAAGTCATTATTTGCAGAAAACTCTTCTTTTTCACTTGTACTTTTTCATTGAATGTAAAAAAGCAACATTAACATTCACCCAAAAATGTTTAATTTGTATGAATAAAGTCATATAGGTTTGCAACAACATGAGGGTAAGTTAAAGTAGTTTTAAACTAAATAACTAACAAAAATAATCTTTAAATCCTTTATGTATTTCAAGACAGAATATTGACTTGTTGATCGTGCACGTTTTAGCTGTTGCCTGTCAGCATCTATCAAACTAAGTGTTTCTGTTGTACATGCAAGCTTTGACAACAGTAAAATTTAATAACTTTCTAATTCTCTCAGAAATATAGGAGCTATGCGAGTTCACATAGTTACAATTTGCATTTAACATCAATTACTTGTAATGTCTTATGTGGTCTTTTAATCATTTTGTTATTAGATGGAACATTGTATCAGCTTTGCATAATTGTATCACATTTTGTATCTTCAGTTGTTTACATTATTTTCATTTCATTATGTAATATTTTATTGTAGGTTGATAAATCAACCTTATCGGATGCAGAAATGTCTGAGGAAGAGGTTAAAGAAAAGGCAAAGCCCAGTCGACGTTCATCTCGTGCTGCAGCTGAAAATGGTCAAAACCCAAAGCGACGCCGAATCGTGGTGGCATCTGACAGCGATGACTCTGGTGAGGAGTTCAAACCTGATCAGGTAGGAGGAAGCAGTGATGAGGATGACGAGGAGGGAGTGTGTAGCGCGGCTGAGGAAGAGGAAAGCGAGCCGGAGATGGAACCAGACAGCCCTGTAAAACCGGTGAAGCGCAAACGTCCTTCAGAGAAGCCTGCTAAGTCAAAGAGCAAACCAGATCCCCCGAAACGAGCACCTGAAGCTGCTTCATCAGTGGCGTCCAACACCAAATCTCGACTTTCTGCTTTCTCTGCACCGGACAACTTCGAAAGTCAGAACGGCAGTGCAAACGGGACAGAGGGAGGACCGACTGTGTGGGACCACGAGAAACTCGACTGGCTACAAGACGGCAAGAGAAAGGACGCACAGCGTAAACGTCAGTCTGATGAAAACTACGACCCTACGACTCTATATGTACCCGATGATTTCAGTAACAGGACGACGCCTGGAATGCGCCGCTGGTGGCAGCTGAAGTCTGAGATGTTTGATACCGTTCTGTTCTACAAGGTTGGTAAGTTCTACGAACTCTACCACATGGACGCTGTGATTGGCGTCAATGAACTCAGTCTTACCTTCATGAAGGGTACTTGGGCCCATTCTGGCTTCCCCGAAATCGGCTTTGGACGCTTCTCAGACGTTCTCGTACAAAAGGGCTACAAAGTGGCTCGCGTGGAACAGACTGAGACCCCTGAGATGATGGAAGCACGATGTAAGACGTTGGCACGTCCCACTAAATTTGACCGCGTTGTCAAGCGAGAGGTTTGCCGAATCATCACGCGAGGGACTCAGACGTACAGCGTGCTCGACGGCGCCCCTTCTGAAACTCAAAGCAAGTATCTTTTGAGCATTAAAGAGAAGAGCGAGGAGGACAGCGCGGGACACAGACACATCTACGGGGTGTGTTTCATTGACACCTCGGTGGGACGCTTCCATATCGGTCAATTCCAGGATGACCGTCATTGTTCCCGTTTGCGTACTCTGGTGGCACATTATTCTCCAGCCCAGGTGCTTTACGAGAAGGGCAACCCGTCAGCGGAGATGCTGAAAATCTTTAAGGCCATCTTGTCGTCAACTCTACAAGAAGGCCTCAATGCTGGTTCGCAGTTTTGGGATGCGCAGAAGACCCTCAAAGTCCTTGCAGAGGAAGACTACTTCAACGAAAGCAAAGCCGACGATGAAAAGGCATCAGTGTTGCCTTCGACTCTAAAAGCAATGACATCTGAATGCGATGCTTTATGTCTTACTCCAAAAACGGGTTATGAACTTGCCCTTTCTGCACTTGGTGGATGCATGTTCTATTTGAAGAAGTGTCTAGTGGATAAGGAGCTTTTTTCAATGGGAAACTTCGAGGAGTATGTTCCTGTTGACGTGGAGATGGAGCAGGCTGGAGGAGCGTCGTGTTTCTTCGCCCAGACTCGTCAACGAATGGTTTTGGATGGAGTGACCCTTGCTAACCTTGAGATCCTTCAGAACAGTTCAACCGGAGGTCCTGAGGGAACCCTACTTGAGCGACTGGACACATGTTGCTCTCCTTTTGGAAAACGCTTGCTAAAGCAATGGCTCTGCGCCCCTCTTTGCAATCCATCCTCCATTGGAGATCGCTTAGATGCTGTGGAGGACCTGATGGGCGCGCCGTCCCAAGCGACCGAAGTCACAGACCTGCTAAAGAAGCTTCCAGATCTCGAAAGATTGCTTAGCAAGATTCACAGCATGGGTACTCCTTTGAAAGGACAGGACCATCCGGACTCCCGAGCCATTCTGTATGAAGAAGTCGTCTACAGCAAACGCAAGATCGCTGACTTTCTCGCAGCACTCGAGGGTTTTAAAGTTATGAGAGAAATCGTATCGATCATGGAGCCCGTTGCTGAAGGCTTCAAATCTAAACTGCTGCGTCAAGTGATGCTCCTCAAGACTGAAAACGAAGAGGGGCTTTTCCCCGACCTTTCGCCAGAGCTCAAACGTTGGGATACGGCTTTCGACCATCAGAAAGCTCACAACACCGGTGTCATCACGCCAAAGGCCGGCTTCGATCCAGAGTACGACCAAGCCTTAAATGGGATAAAAGACTGTGAGAGAGGCCTGCAGGAATACCTGGACCGACAGAAGAAGCGACTGGGCTGTAAGAATATGTCTTATTGGGGAACGGGAAGGAACCGCTACCAGCTCGAAGTTCCAGACAGTGTTTCCGAGAGAAGCTTGCCAGAGGAGTACGAGGTGAGGTCCACTAAGAAAGGCTGGAAACGGTACTCGACTAAGGAGATTGAACGGCTGTTTTCAGAGCTACAGAGCTGGGAAGACAAACAAAACACAGCACTGAAGGACTGCATGAGAAGACTCTTCTACAATTTCGACAAGAATTGCAAAGACTGGCAGACAGCGGTTGAATGCATGGCAGTGCTTGGTAAGAAAAGTCAACGCTATAGTTTATTTAAACTTTCAACTATGTTGATATACAAAAAAGGAGAAGATAACACATTGTTTTTCCTATTCATTAAAATATACTACATGCGTCATATTTACATCATATACCATACTTTACATCGTGGTTTTCAAACTTGTTCCTGGGGACCCACAGCTCTGCACATTTTGCATGTCTCCCTAATTTACACACCTGATTCAGATCATCAGCTCGTTAGGAAAGATCTCCATGAACTCAAATGAGTATCAGATAATGAAGACATGCAAAATGTGCAGAGCAGTGGGTCCCGAGGAACAGGATAGAAAACCACTGCTTTACATCAATAATGCCAACATGCTATAATCATTCATAATCTTTCAACTCTAATCTGAAAATAAGAGGTTTTTCAACTTAGGCTGTAGTTTATGTATCTCTTCATTATGAATAGGTGGTCAAAGTGTTGATTTGAGCTAGTTATCGATGCATTTACATGCACAACAAAATGCTGATTATAAACGGTTTTAAAGGTTCATGTGTAAATCAGTAAGCTGACGAAGCATGACACAAACGTCTTTGAACGTTGCACTTACATCTTTTTCAGCATCTTGGGCATTAACAGGACAGTTAAAAAGTTAATTTTTTTCCATTTTACTGCCCTGCAAGGCTTCATTTTAAAAAGTCAGGCATTAACATTCAAAATCAAGGATACGGTGTTAGTGTAAATCGCTAATGACATATGTTGAGGGGTTTACATGACCTTACAGAATGTTGCCTTAAGCGTAATGTGCATATAAATGAATTCAATGTAATTAATTATTACATTAGCAGTATGTTGCTGCTAGGGGTGTGCGATATTGAAAAAAATATATATATCTCGATATTTTGGGGGATTTTTTCGATAACGATAATTAGACGATATTTTGCCGAGTGTGTTATTGTGCTGATATCTGACTACCGTGCACAGCTGCAGTTTATGATGATATTTGTGCTCAGTTCACATCAGTGATACAATTAATACTTTCATTTAAGTTTAAATTAGATTTTTACCTTTTAATAAAGCTATTTTTGTTTCTAAAAGTGTACATATTTTGAGTCAAATTGTTACATGTAACCAGTCAATTAAGATAATACACATTTAGGCTGACAAATGAAACCAGTATCATCAAAATGAATCTCTGCAGAAGTGTTTAGAGAAGTATTCACACAGTTTAATGCAGCTCAGAGGGACATGGAGTGCTTTAACCAGTTACAAATACATCATGTTTTGACATTTTAAACATAAAACATTGAATACTGATATTTAAAATTATTTAAAAAATGAAAATAGACTTTAAATGTGAAATTAAATCGCCAGTAGGTGGCAGTAAGTCACGGTTAACAAGTGAGTCGTTGTGAACGAATCACTGAGACTCAAAAACTCGCTGTAACTGTTTGGAATAATTTTTTGTCGGCGAAATGCAGCAAAAACAGGCAAAATGGTGTCTAAAACGTAAGTCTCTTAATATTAACTTATTGTTTATTGAACTGTTGTATAAAATCAATATCACATTTGTAATCATGCTTATTTTTGAAGAAAAAACTGCACTCTTTGTGTGATTTTAATCATATGAAATGTAAATATATAAAAAATTTTGCCCCATATCTTGAATTTTGCGATCATTCTTAATGCATTTTAATCGACTGAATCATGCAGTGAAAGAACACGCTCTAAATGCACGCGTGCACTGTTTAACCCCTTCATCACCACGCAGGATAATGTGTGCGTGCACTGTTTAACCCCTTCATCACCACGCAGGATAATGTGTGCGTGCACTGTTTAACCCCTTCATCACCACGCAGGATAATGCGCGCGTGCACTGTTTAACCCCTTCATCACCACGCAGGATAATGTGCGCGTGCACTGTTTAACCCCTTCATCACCACGCAGGATAATGCGTGCGTGCACTGTTTAACCCCTTCATCACCACGCGGATAATGTGTGCGTGCACTGTTTAACCCCTTCATCACCACGCAGGATAATGTGCGCGTGCACTGTTTAACCCCTTCATCACCACGCAGGATAATGCGTGCGTGCACTGTTTAACCCCTTCATCACCACGCCGGATAATGTGTGCGTGCACTGTTTAACCCCTTCATCACCACGCAGGATAATGTGTGCGTGCACTGTTTAACCCCTTCATCACCACGCAGGATAATGCGCGCGTGCACTGTTTAACGCCTTCATCACCACGCAGGCTAATGTATGCGTGCACTGTTTAACGCCTTCATCACCACGCAGGATAATGCGTGCGTGCACTGTTTAACCCCTTCATCACCACGCAGGATAATGTGCGCGTGCACTGTTTAACCCCTTCATCACCACGCAGGATAATGCGTGCGTGCACTGTTTAACCCCTTCATCACCACGCCGGATAATGTGTGCGTGCACTGTTTAACCCCTTCATCACCACGCAGGATAATGTGTGCGTGCACTGTTTAACCCCTTCATCACCACGCAGGATAATGTGTGCGTGCACTGTTTAACCCCTTCATCACCACGCAGGATAATGTGTGCGTGCACTGTTTAACCCCTTCATCACCACGCCGGATAATGTGTGCGTGCACTGTTTAACCCCTTCATCACCACGCAGGATAATGTGTGCGTGTACTATGTAGGTGTTAGTTGGGTTTTTGCTAAATACTTGATATTGTCAAATTGCACATCATTAAAACAACAATTACGATAATATCGCAGACGATATATATCGCACACCCCTGGTTGCTGCTAAATGGCCACAGAATGGTTGTATGCACAATTACATCAAGGCATTCAAACACTATTTTAAATTTAAGTACAGTGTCAATATAACATTTACTATTGGAAACAATAGTTTAATATAAATCCAGATTTTTTCCAGAATGTGAGATTAAGGTCATAGTACATGCCATGCCTACTGAAAAGTAAGTGATATTGGTAATGGAATTAATTCTCTTCATGAATGTTGAATGTTCTCTCCACCTCTGCAGACGTGCTGTTGAGCATGTCCCGGTACAGTCAGGGCGGCGCCGGGCCCATGGAGAGACCAGAGGTAGTTCTCCCGGGTGACGGGTCTCAGTCACACCCCTTCCTGGATCTCAGAGGGTCCCGTCACCCTTGTGTCACCAAGACCTTCTTCGGGGATGACTTCATCCCCAATGACATCTTCATCGGCTGCCCTGGTAGTGAAGAAGATGATGATGATGATGGTAAAGCACTTGCCCCATGTGTATTGGTCACCGGGCCAAACATGGGAGGCAAGTCCACTCTTATGAGACAGGTGAGTGTTGCTAATCAGTTCTCAACACAAACAATCTTCATAGTGTGTTATTGAAAGTAATCATTGTTTTTGAGGTATAAAACTGAATTAATGTCCACCAATCTTAAATTAAAATGTAATATAATGCATTGAATATTAATACCAAATGCATAACCCGTGCTATTCTTTTCCTGAATATATTTAGCATACAGACGCTTATACACAAAATGACTTGCATTGTATTCAAAGTATACATTTTTTATGATTCAGCTAAATACATTTAATTCTTGACTTATTTTCAGTTTTAAATCCAGACCTGGTGTGACTTTCCCGTGTATTTTTATTAAATAATTGTGAACTGAATTGTTTTTATTTTTTTTGCATTGTTTAGTAAAGAATTGTAATTTAATAGTGACTTTGAATGTAGTTGAGAAACATTTAGGCAGATTTGAGCCTATAATGTGTTGAGCAGATGTTCAGGCAGGAAGAAGGATGTGGTTCGAGCTCTTATTTATGAAAATGCAGGTTTATGTATCATGCTTTCTGATAGTTTTGTTTGGGCCTGTAAAACTACTGATGAACATAAAATATTTATCATTTAACTAAATCTATAAAAATCATGGATCTTGTTTTTTTGTTTAGTTTTTTATATAATAGAAAGACGGATATGGATTGAGTTCTTATTTATGCAGGTTTTTATATCATGTTTTTAGTCTGTTTAATTCAGGCCTGGAAATTCTGTCAATAACAAAACAGAACCAAATAATATTAATAAAATCTTTAAAAAATCATAACATATTCATTTGTATATGTGTGTGTGTGTGTATATATGTGTGTGTGTATATATATATATAATATAATTATTTTTTTTTTTTAATGAAAATGAATTTATTGTTCAAAATAGGTGGGAAACCTCATATTCATTGAATGAAATGTTTGTACTTTTGAAGACATGTTCTCTTACCGCAGGACTATTGACGTGACCTAAACATTTATGTGACTGTAAATGTTAATCCCCTGTTAAAATGAAATCAAGTAATACGCAGATTCGCTCATGTGTTGTTCAGTGTGGTCTGGTGGTGATTCTGGCCCAGCTGGGCTGCTATGTACCTGCTGAGAGTCTGCGCCTCACTCCTGTGGACCGAGTCTTCACTCGTCTAGGCGCCTCTGATCGTATAATGTCAGGTACGTTAACCACTTGTTTCTTATCCGTTCAACCCTCATGTGTGGATACGTAATAGACCATGTTTGGTGTTCTAGGTGAAAGTACGTTCTTCGTGGAGCTGAGCGAGACGGCCAGCATCCTTCTGCACGCCACCAACCACTCCCTCGTGCTGCTGGATGAACTGGGTCATTTAGTTGCTCATCTCTCATTAAACTTTGCACACACTAAATGAAAGCGAGATTCTAAATTGAGTAAGTTCTAACCGTGTTCCTTGTCTTGAACTGCAGGCAGAGGTACGGCCACGTATGACGGCACAGCCATCGCGAGCGCTGTGGTGAACGAGCTGTCAGAGAAGATCTGCTGCCGGACCCTGTTCTCCACTCATTACCACTCGCTGGTGGAGGACCACGTCCAGGACCCCGCCGTCAGACTCGGACACATGGTCCGTGTCACTGTCTTCACCTTCATACTGAACAAATATTTGACCCTGCCGATGGTTACAATGTAAAATGTTTGTAGAAGCATTCAACAATCATGCATACATAAAAAAAAGTGCATTGAAATAACGTTAAATGAAATAATATACACACAACTTTAACATTTCTCATTTATGTTTAGCTTAACTTGAAATAATAAAATAACGAACTAAAATATTGATATAGCCAGAAATTACAAAAACATTAACTAAATGTAAACAGAAAATATAAAAGAGTATATGAATTAAAAAACTAAAATAATAACTGTAATATTGCACATATAATACTAAAATAACACACATTGGAACTTGGAAAGTCTATGAATAAGAAATGTTTAAAAGTTCAGCCACAAAACTATTAATGTACTTGACCCTCTAATACTATTTCTGCTATTAATGTCTATTTCTATTCACTCTACTCGTTTTCTTTATTTGTAGAAAATACACGTGATCCACTTGCACTCTGTGCAATATTTTAAAATATGAACAAACATTAAAGCAAAGACAGAAAATATAAAAAAGCTCATTTAAAATAGTAATACAAACTTTAATGGTGTATAACTGATACTAAATTAACTCTATAAGATGTTTTTACTTTCAAACATTCATTATTTATAGGCTATTATTTATGAAGTAGTTACAAAACTAGACATATTTAACTAAATCATAGTAATTAGTTTGCAACTCATTTCTTTATATCCAGGTTCTCAGCTTCTGACGAGACTCTTTAAAACATTCATACATTATATCCGTAATGTTGTAGTATTTTTTCCCAATGCATGTTACCGGTCTTATTGTGAGCAATATGTTTTGGTGAGATTGAGTGAAACGATCTCCGTGTTTTCTGTCAGGCCTGTATGGTGGAGAATGAGTGCGAGGACCCCAGTCAGGAGACCATCACCTTCCTGTACAAGTTCATCGCTGGCGCGTGTCCCAAGAGTTACGGCTTCAACGCGGCTCGCCTGGCCAACATCCCGGAGGAAGTCATCCAGAGCGGCCATAAGAAGGCCCGCGAGTTTGAGAGGAGCACCATGTCCCTCCGGATATTCAGGTGTGACCTTACGATCCGTGTTCTGATTGGACCGTTCAGATTTTTTGCATTGTGACATTTTCAATAAGTACTTTTCACACCAGTATGATCAGAATCTGTTCATTTTAGAGTCTTTATTTGACTTTTTATTTACTTGCAATATTGTTGCATATGTGTTTATGAAAATGCCGCCATGCATAATTCTTAATGCAGGGTTTCTGTATGGTCTTAAAAAGGTTTTTAAGTCTTAATTTGCCCGCCCATAAATGAAGGCCCTAAAAAGGTCCTAAACCAGAGCAGAAAGTCTTAAATTCATAGTCATTGTGTTATTTGTTTTATGCATTGCAACATAAAAGTAACACTTTAAAATAAGGTTCATTAATAAACTACATTAGCTAACATGAACTAAGAATGAATAATACTTCTACAGCATTTATTAATCATAGTTAATGTTTAGAGATGTTCTGATACCATTTTTCCCTTCCGATACCGAGTACTGATCCGATACCGCAGTGTGTATCTGGTTATACAGCTTTATGAACAACTAGCCCTGTATGAATTGATACAGAAATGAAAAAAGTATCTGAGTAGAAATTAATAATCATTTTGCTTCTAAATATCTCGTATTCTTTGAGGAAAAACTAATTATTTGCTCCCTTAAAGTTCTTTATGCTTTCTGCAGCAGTGTCAATCTTATGTTCAGCCATATATAAAACTTTTCTAATTGTTTAGCATCAAAATCTTTGTCAGATGTTGTATTTGAAACAATCTCAGTCTCACCGTTGCAGATGAAGCTGGTTTCACGTTATGGACTCGAAACTCTAAGAGACACTGTGCTGCGGTTTCCACACTTCATTAACCCGCACAGTCATTTTCAACCGTGATAATATTGTGAAAAGACCAAAACAACACATTAAAAGCATTATAGAAAACAAGGATGAGGTTCCAAAATGAGGCTTGCCATCAAACACTAAAGATACATAGTTTTGATGAGCAGAAATGCGTTCCCAGACCTGTTAAAAATGAGTGTTTGTTTATAATGCAAGTTCAGATCCTGTACTAATTTATTTACAATGTTCTCATTTGTTCAACAGGAAGTTGTGCTCATTTGCTGAAAGCGCCACCGCTGAGCGCGAGCAGTTCGTGACACTGGTTCAGATGATCGGCAGCCTGTGATGGAAATCTTCTGTTCGTCACGTAGAAAGCAAGCACTCACTACTGAAATGATCTAATAAAGTTTATTTAAAAAATGTAACATGTTCCTCTTTGACTAGGAAATTAAACTTTTGATTAATTACTAACAGCTACATAATGGTTATTGAGTACTTCACAATATATTAAGTCTAGATGTCATGGAACATGCATACAATTCAGGCCGTATGAGAACCCACAGTCACCAAATACAGTTGGATGGAGGGGAAAAAAGCACAAAAAAGCTGTACAGATAATCATCAGAGCTTCAAATCAGCACGAAGCCTCTTAAAATCTCCAGCAATGTCACTTCATCGGCTCACGTCGCCTCGCTCGCGGCATTCGGAGCGAAGCTGCGCGAGAACGCAATGCTTTCGCAAGTCTGGCGTCTTACGGAACGGTCCGTGCTTTTAAATCCTGCTGTCGACCAATCAGGATGAGGGGGCGGAGCTAATCGCTTCCACACTTATGCATATGAGCCGAATCGTTACCACCAGCCTCGTGAAAACCCTTCACATCACTTCCACTCAAAACATTGCTGGAGAATACTTAGTGTTTCTCTTTTTTCCTCAAATCTCTTTCACAGAAAGAACACATCCTGCGACAAATACAGCAATCTAAGGTATAAACAACCCCGAAATTAATATACTTATAATAAAATAAAAAGACATTCAAGTACATTTAAGATCTTTGCTTGAAAATACAAAACTACATGAAAGCATTAAAATCAAACCAAGAACTAAACCGGTTTAAAAAAAAAATGCAAAACTGAAGTGCTGGGTCATTTTTTTCCGTACATATACAAGAGCGTGGTGACGGCTGCATGGGAAGCATCGAGTCTATACGCCCTGGGTCCGTTTCTCTCGTCATTTTCCATCCCACGAATCCTGAGTCGCCCCCGCTGTCCCGAGAGCGGCAGCGAGAAACGGGATCCACAGCAGAACGTCTGTTAAATAGAAATGTTTACGCAATGCTTTCTGTCTCCAAGAGTTTGTTTGAGTAAAATTGAATTATTTCTAGCGTGTAATCTCATGAGCACATGGAGTCTGTCGGTTCGGAGCGGCTCCGCTTCAGTTGTGCTGCAGCGTGTTGGACTCTATAGGAGGCGCCGAGTCGTACAGCGTGTCTGTGTCGTGCGTCGGCTCTCCGGCTAGTGTGCAAGGGTTCGACAGAGTCCCTGCGCCACAGTCACAGAAGAACCTGCAGACAGAAACACAAATGAGGATTAAAAGAGGGGGAAAATGTTTCAGAAACTATCCAAAAAAGATCTCTGAAAGGTTCCAAAATGTTGGAAATTTTTCCCACTTTTTTTGAAACCCTGATTATATACAGAGAGGAAATGTGTGTGGTGCATTTTTGTTTGAATTTTCTGCTAATCAAATATATATGCGTGTGTGTATATTGTTTATTCATACACACAAATGCATATATACACAATTTAATTTTTCAATTAGAGTAAGTAGTCTAAATAGTGATATATTTTAAATGTGAATTATTTTCATGACAACTAAGCGCATTTTCCCCTAAATTCTAATATCTATAATACAGTATTAAAGTAAAAAGTGTCTATGACAAATTATTAAAATTAATGTTTAAGTTTAATTTTAAATCTGCATATATGATATTTATCATGGTGTACAGAAATATTTATATTTACCAATTAGTCATTTTGTACCAATTTTAAATTGAAGTTATTATAATTAGCCAAAAACAAGGCCAGTTAGCAACTAATGTTTTTATATCTAGATCATGTGACACCTAAGGGTGCTTTCACACCTGTAGATCGATTGCTTTGTTCCGAAACCGGGATTCAAATCATTACAATGTTGCTTTTTATTCTTGGTTGCGGCTCGCTTTCACACGGCAAAGTTTTTAAACGGACCAAATGTGTTAATATAAGTCATGCGCGAGTAAACTGTTCTCTCATTGGTCAAAGCTCCACGGTTTCTGTTCCTGGATTACGCAGCGGTCAGGATGGAACGACAACAGCTTCGACGGTTTGTTGTTGTTTTTTTTTTTTGCTGTCATTATAAAAAGGTATAATTTTGAGCAGGAGTCTAGGATTCATCAGGAAAACCTTTTTGCTCTTTGTAGCGGTATCTGCATTTTAAAAATGTCATTAGGAAACAGAGCATGTGAGCGGAGCGGAGCGTGGAGCGAGCGAGGAGCGGAGCGTGCAAAATATAGCTCGGAGCGCGGTTAGGGGTTTTTATCCAAAGGTGGAGCGATCGCTCTGTACAATCGCTCCGTTTCCGCTCCGATACCGCTCACACACGAGCCTGGCATGCATGCACCCTGAATTCACCTGTGCTCTTTCAACATTAACAAACCCATCAGCGTCTTACTTAAAAACGTTCGTTCGAAGGAGTATTTTAATTCGTTAGTATTCCATAACGACGGTTGCGTGTAACATATTTCCAAAAGCAAACCGACAGGTCATACAGGTGCACAATTCCTGTCAAATAAAGATGATAATGTTAAACATGATCAGGAATGTGGTGATATATATGTCTATTTGACTGATTTGCTGTTGCTGTGAGTTCTTTATAGGATATAGGCTGCGTGCGGACGCGTCGCGGAGCGTGTTTGCAGCGTGTTGATTTTTCCTTTCCGCACCCATGTTAACAGATTAAGCAGCCACATTGCCTGCGGAATACGCGCGTATCAGGTGTGGTCCAACCACGCCGCAATGCGGCTCCACGACAGATAGAAGTGAAGCGGATTTTTTCCGCAGCATCACGCAACAAACCCGCTCCAGTCTGCCACGCAGACAGTGTGTCGGAGGCGTAAGGCTTCGTTTGAAAAGGCAGGTCTTAGGCATGCAGAGTAATTTTAAATTTGAGCGAGCGTGGAGCGATTTCACCGGAGCGGGATGAAATTGTAGATGAGCGGGGAGCGGAGCGATCTGGTCCGATTGAGCGTGGAGCAGGAGCGAACACCCGTGAGCGGAGCGGAAATTCCACCGCTCACTCCGTTCACATGCTCTGTTAGGAAATGAAAAAGTGCGCTTTGATGTTGAATGGCGAAGATGTGTTCACCCACAGACGTTCACAGGTTCATTTTGAGGTATTAGCGAAAAAACAAGGGGAATGCTTTTCACAGAACTTACGTAATTACCCATCATACATTGTGATAAAGCCTGGTTCGTAGGATCGGATTGCTTTCTCACTACAACTGAACCGCTCCAGAGTTCGTTTTCAATCGAGCCGAGACCACCTTGTTCAGGCGATCTCGGACCGATTGTTTTGGCGCGGATCCGAGCGCGATTGCCGTGTTCACATATGCCCAAACGAACCGAGCTAAGGGGGAAGCGTGCCAGCTTCTGAAACAAAGGGTCGGGTGTGAAAGCACCATAAAATAAAAATATATATTTCTTTGAATATAGATTGAAGCAAAAATATATAAAAGCCTAGTGTACTTGTGTTCAAATAAATGAAATCACTTTGCTTGTAATGTCTCCTATTATCCCTTTATTAATAAATACATGATTTTTCTTAAAGTTCTTTATGCACACTTGCATTTATTAATTTATAAATTATAATAACATTATTTGCATGACACTTTTCCTTCTAAATTGTCATCATTATAATACAAAAACATCTATAAATGCAGTAGTATTTTTGACCATTTTTTTTTTAATCAGCATTTATTATTGGAGGTACAGCAAAATACCAGTATGATGTATATTTGTAATTGTATGTAGTAATGTAATTTTCTCCTCACATTAATGCAAATGTTAAAATAAATCTCAATGGTCCTAAAAATAGGCAAAATAGTTCTTGTTTTAGTAGTAAATGCAAAGCAGACTCATAGTAACACTTGGAGGGAAGGACTGACCTATCGTGTCTAATAAACTCTACGTCGTGCCCTTGATGACACTTCTTGATGCAGTTCACACAGATGGCGTTGCGGTCGGTGGTGTTACAGGTGTGACACCTGCACAGAGAAACAGAGGCGTGAGAAAGCAGCCGCCGCGCCGATCGTACACGGAGGTTTCAGATGGGTTCTCAGGAGGAGCGTTACCTGTAAAAATCGTGCATTGGATAGCTGGTGTAACTGGAAATCTTGTACAGGCACTGACCTCTGCTCACCGCTTTCTCTATGGCATCCTGATTGTTCATGATTTTGTTGTCTGTGAAGATGAAACGAGAATTAGTTCACTCATGGATCATGAAGGGAGTAAAGATGCTTCCACTTTACCTTTCATCGTGACGTTGACGCCAGACGCGAGAAACAATCCACCGAAGCGGTTGTTGAAAATCTGATTGCCTTCTAATGTCGCCGTCGCATGATTCGTGATCTCAATACCTGCAACAGATGGAGCTGAATTATTATTTGTCTATAAACAATATTTAGTATGCATCTCATATCTGTGATTCAATAAAAAAGTAGCATTTTCACAATTTAAAGTTTTATACATTTGTATAGTTTAGGACATTTCTAGAAAAAAATAATTAAATATATATACTATATACACACCCATACACACTTGATTTCAATGAGATATATATATATATATATATCACACACTGAACAATATTATAAACTCACTTGTTTTTGCCCCCATTTTTCATGAGCTGAACTCAAAAGATCTAAGACTTATTCTATGTACACAAAAGGCCTATTTCTTGCAAAAAAATTCACAAATCTGTCTAAATCTGTGTTAGCGAGCACTACTCCCCCACATTTTAGAGTGGTCTTTTATTGTGGCCAGCCTAAGGCACACCTGTGCAATAATCATGCTGTCTAATCAGCATCTTGATATGCCACACCTGTGAGGTGGATGGATTATCTCATTCACTAACACAGATTTAGACAGATTTGTGAACAATATTTGAGATTTTTTTTTTTTTAAACAAGCCCCAAAATCAAATAAATCTCTTCATATAAACAAAATACGCACCAGCAGCAAAACCGTCGAATATCCTGTTCTTGCGCAGCACAGGGTGACTGTTAGTGCTGATGAGGACTCCGGCCTGAGCGTTCCTGAAGATATCGTTCTCCTCCAGCAACCCTGCAGCATTAAAACCCTCATCGTGAAGCTGACGTGCACAGAAGAACAGAACAGATTAAATGAGCAGAGGAGCATCACCTCGTCCTCCGTTGAATATACAGATTCCTCCGTCCCGCCCGTCGTGGATCTTGTTTCTGCGGAGCGTGGGGTTGCTGTCGGTTTTGATCCAAACCCCGGCCATGGCGTTGTCAAAGATCTCATTGTCTTCAATAAAGCCTAAACCTGACAAGAGATTCAGGGGACACTTATATATCTGAAATACAGAAACATGAGCCTTTATAGCAAGCAAGACATCAAAAGGCTATGACAGAAATATTACCTGAGTTGTAAACAAGAATTCCTCCGTTCTGTCCACCCCAGATCTTATTCCGCCTGATTTTGGGATTGCTGCCAGTTCTATAAGAAATGCAAAACATTAATTGTCACTTGTTTTTTTTAAGTCATGTGACATGTGGCTGCTCGATTATGATGCAAAACTCATAATCACGATTACTTAACAACTACTCACTGACTTTGATTTATTTTAAAAGATGAATGATGTTTCCAATCATATTTATGTAAAAAAAAAAAATTAAATTAATTACATTTAAATAAATAATGTACAAGTTAGTTAAATAAATAATATAAAAATACAATGGCTGGTTGCATTAAACTAAACTTGTCTTTTTAACAGTGGCATTCCTTGAACTGTGAAAATAAATGTCAAAAAATAAACAAATAATAGATTAATAATTTATAAATAATAATAATAAAACTATTTTAAATAAAATGTAAAAATAATATAAATTAAATATTGCAATATTAAATAATATTAATACAAATTCATAAATTAAACAAAATAATAATATTATTCTAATAAAAACAATCAATTAAATAAATAAATACAAATAATAAATGAGAAAAAATACAGACTACGTTGTAGTGCACTTCCACACCACTGAACATTTATTCAACATCCACAAAAAACATATTTCAACTGAAAAAAGGATCAAAAGTGAGAGCATCATTGTGAAATGAATGAGGCACAATACTTTCAGGTATCTCGTCACTGAAACTGAAAATACAGTTTTAGGTATTGCCCAGCCCTACATGATAATGCTGAAGTCACTGACCTGATCTGAACTCCAGAGTACATGTGGTTATAGATGTCGTTGTCTTCTAGCACTCCGTGACCGTTATCATAGAAATAAACGCCCACCTGTGGACAAAAACACATTTACAAAATCACTCCAAGATGATCTAGAGATCTCAGAGGCTTTAGACGTTAGTTCATATTTATTTGGACATTAGGTGAGCATTCTGCAGTCTTCTGCCGTGCCATCCGATGTTATTGGTCAGACATCATTCCCACCCCAGCCCCACCCCTGGTTCTGCTCTCGCGTCTGCATTTACAAGCGCACAAGTGAGTTTAGTGTGACACACGCTAGAACCAGTGAAGTTTTGAACCACTATACAATCGAATATTAATTGAATTGAAGAGTTTTGCTATATTAATTTTAGTATCCATGATATGAAGGGAATGTTTCTGCTAATATGAAGCAAGCAAGAGAGTGAGATTTATATTTAATGCTTTTCTTTGGCTGAGTCTTAAATCTGAAAACAATCTGAAAGAGAGAGAGAGATAAATAATAATAACATGAATTTAAATATTACTTTGACTGTTAGAATAACACTTTACAATAAAGCAACATTTGTTGCATTAATTGCGCAACCTCAGTTGCATTTTTTTCTTCAAGCTCAGTCAAAATGTAACCTATGTTCTCCGTAGGTTTTTTGTTACATTTTGTGTGCACTGTGTTTGCACTGAAAAGATAAGAAGATTTGAATATATTGGTCAGGCATCGACCAATAAAGTGGCTTCGTTCCCACCCCAGCCTCACCCCTGGTTCTGCTCTCGCGCATCTGCATTTACAAGTGCACAAGTGAGTTTTGCTACAGGAATATCATGAAAGGAGTAGCAAAAGTCTAAGCGCTAGGATTTGAAGTTGTACTACCAGATCTAAGAGGCTGTAAGTGCCGACTTGAGCTTGTTCAGCGAAACCGAAGTGCCAAAGTATGTCGTACACATGCTGTCTGTCATTTTCTTCATGTGAATGTCATTTTACACATTTGTAACTAATAATCTGCAACTTTGAATTCACAACACGGGTGTTTTGATTATTGTCTGTGTGTGCAAATCAAAAGACTCAGAGCTGTAAATTTTAGCTTACAAATATGAATATTAATATGACAAGTTAACACATTTAAATCAACAAGCTCTAGAGTTTTGCAACAGTTTTACCACCTCACAATCTCTGCATGAGACCATAAGTCCATATCGAGCGTGCATGTGGAATCAGGTCACACAGAGCGAGGGAAGTGAAGCGCAAGCACGCACCTGTTTTCCGCTGTGTATCCTGTTTCTGCGCAGTACAGGTGTGCTTCCCGTGGTCACCCACACACCGGCCAATGTGTTACTGTACACCTCGTTCTCCTCGATCACTCCCTGACCCTTCTCATGCTGCAACAGACCACAGAGAGACGGGACAATCAGTCTATAGCAATGCTGTAGAGAACAACCTGGTTGACCAGAACAGGGTTGGGAATAAACATGGGCTTGGGGTAAAAATGCCCCACGATTTCAAGATACTGGGGCAAACATGCCCTCGCACAATTACACTAACTCAATTATGACTGTTGAGGTTAAATTCATCAAAAAACAAATTGCATGCATGATGTAAATACATTAATCAGCTTTACTGATCATAATGTGAGTTTTAGTTTTTGCAAAAGCATATAATAAAGCAAATCATCTAATATAAAAATAACTAATAATGATAATATAAGAGATAAAAGTAATAATAATATTTAATGCATAAATAAATAATATTGACAAACTAATAAATAAATAATATAAATCTAAAAACAAAATGTACATTATTTTATTGCATTAAAAATAAATATAAAATACAAAAATATCTGTCGTAGTGCACAATCAACTGGGAAACTGCCCACAGAGGTTGGTGATTTTGAAGTTAATGAGGGTTTCAATAATGGGGAACGTTCTTTGCTTGCTTAAAAAAAACATTTTGTTTTTAATCCTACTACGATAACTAATATGAAGTCTTGCTTTTCTAATGCATAAAAATGTGCATGGTTCAATCAGCA
This sequence comes from Schizopygopsis pylzovi, assembly GCA_027422435.1. Classification (NCBI taxonomy): domain Eukaryota; kingdom Metazoa; phylum Chordata; class Actinopteri; order Cypriniformes; family Cyprinidae; genus Schizopygopsis; species Schizopygopsis pylzovi. Next base: position 3,190,158 of record CM049832.1, on the reverse strand, counting down.
TGGCATAAGACAACACAGATACATTTAATAAGGTAATTATAAAAATTGCTCATACAAAAGGTAGAAATATACATTATAATATAGAACAGCCATCATCAAATCTGGACCATTCCTGCAGAGTTTAGCTCTGATCCTAATCAAACACAGCTGAGCGTGCTAATCAGAGTCTTCAGGATCATTAGTAAATCACAGGTAGATGAGTTTGATCAGGGTTGGAGCTGAACTCTGCAGCAGATTGACCCTCCAGGGAAAGATCTGAGGAGCCCGAATATAGAATATACAAATATATAATATACAATACTTTGAAAAATGTTGGTAACCAAACAGTTGATATTACCCATTGACTTCCATTCTATGTAAAAAAACAACAACTAAGGAAGTCAATGGCTACCGGCAACTGTTTGGTCACCACCATTCTTCAAAATATCTTTTGTGTTCAACAGATAAAAGGAACTCATACAGGTTTGGAACAACTTGAAGCTAAGTAAATGACAATTTTCCTTTCTGGCTGAACTACGCCTTTAATTTCTGACCTTGTACTAAAATACGACTGTTTTTTGTCTGTTCCCTCACCACATAAATGCCTCCATGCTGTCCGTCGTGGATCTTGTTGTGCCGGACGATCGGGCAGCTGTTGGTCCGGATCTGGATTCCAGCTAAAGCGTTGCCATAGATGTCGTTCCCTTCAATGAGACCTCGGCCGTCGCCGAATATGTAAACACCGCCCTGGTTGCCATTGAATATGGCGTTACCCCTGTGATTGATCAAAAGAGGGGTTCTAACGGAGCATAAACAGTGTAACTGTACAGATATCACAGTATTTACATTTACAGTGCATTCAGGCTATACATTTGTATCATACAAGTATGATGTATGATATGATTAGACGTGCGTGTATTGATGAGTCTCTCACCTGATCGTGGGGTCGCTGTTTGAGGTAATCCACACGCCCGCAAAGTTGTTTGCATAGATCTTGTTCTCGATGAACTGGCCTCGGCCCTTCTCGTGCACGTAGATGCCGCCTGTCTGTCCGTGATGGATCTCACAGCGCACTACCGTAGGGTTAGCATACGCCTTCACCTCGAAACCTGCTATCCGGTTCCTGTGGATGCTGCAGCTCTCAAAGTAGCCCTGCAGAGGGAGCCAGAGAGTCACCAAACACACTTCCAAGTTCAGAATTAGTTAACTAAAACCATAAAAAAAATGTTACTTGAAAAAACTAACTGAAATAAAATGTAAACAAAAAATAATAATTTATTTTATTTCAGTTAGCTGAAGTTAGTTTAAATATTCAACTTCAATTTGATGTTCAAAAATAACTCAAACTTATAAAAAAATAATAACAACTATATAGACATTAAACTAAATATAAACACACAATTACTAAAAATAATTCAAATCAAAATGAAAGCAGCAAATATGAGAATTAAAAATAAACATTTTATTATTATATATTATCAAATATTTTATTATATTTATACGACCATGGCAACATTTCTCATTTTAATTTAGTTTAACTTGATGTAAAAATAAAAAAATAAAAAATGTAAAAGAAAAATTAAGAGATACTATATAGATATATTTAAAAAATAAAAAATACTGGAAAAAAACAACAACGTTAACACAAATAAACTCAAGTAGAAAGATATATATTTTTTAATTGTTAATTGAACAAACATGAATATATAAAGATTAGATGAAAAGTTTGTATTTTAAGTTTTTCATATTTATATATTTTTCAACAAACTATCTTTAATAGTTTTTTGGTTATTTTATTATGATCTTCTGATTCATATCCTATAATAGCATTTATTCATATTTTGAATATCCTTTTATATTTTCAGTTTTCATTTTAATTTTAGTTTAACATTTAGTGATGTAGTGCTTCTGTCATTTCTATTAGTTTTTTATATTTCTATTTAGCGGTCATGAAGTACTTTTAGTATCTCAACTTTGAATATTTCAGTTCATTAAAACGACAAACTAAAATAGCAATAAAAAAGTTAAATAGAAAAATAAAAACTAATAAAAATGACTAAAGCACAACATAAATTAAAATGAAAAAATAAAAGCTACTTAAAAGCATTAATAAATACTATAGTATATAAATAATACTGAAATAACAGAAAACTTTAAAATTGCGAAAAAATATAGAAAATAAAGCTAAAACTGCACAACTTAAAATGAGATAATAAATGCATAATTTATATATACTCATATTTTTTTTATTAAATTGTATTTATAATTGTAAATATCCCCATTTCTCTCTTCCTTATTAGAGTCAATCTGTGGAAAGCAACCATTAACACTCTTAACTTAGACAAACACATATCTGACAGAGTCCTTGTGGTGTGCAGAGACGGAGAGGTTAGTACCATGCCGTGGTCAAACGTGAACACCCCGACGTCTCTGCCGTGATGGATGTGGTTCCGTCTGATGATGGGGTTGCCGTGGTTTTTCACCCAGATCCCTGCTAGAGCATTATTGGAGATCTCGTTGTCTTCGTAAATGCCCTGTAGAGCAAACGGAGAGAGCGACTGCTAAACACTGCGATTCATCTACCACAGAAACCAATCTGAGGAGAGAGCTTCATATTACCTGCGCATGGTCTGTGATATAGAGCCCCACGTTCTCACAGTCACTGATGTTACAGTGTTTGATGGTGGGTGATGCTCCCTGGCCGCTCACACACACTGCAGAGCCCACTGCAAGAAGACAACACACCACCGTCAGCATCAGACACCACAGCTCCACCGAAGGACTTCACACATTAAACCGCTATTCTAAACCTCAAAATGTACACGATTTATGGTCATATCTGTCCTAGGTCCTCTGCTATTTTCATTATACATGTTGCCCCTTGGTAATATTACTAGAAAATATGGGATTAATTTCCATTGTTATGCTGATGACACTCAACTATATATCTCAACAAAACCAGATGAAACTTCTAAACTATCTAAGCTAACAGAGTGTGTTAAAAATATAAAAGATTGGATGACCAATAATCTACTTTTAAACATGATAAGACAGAGACTGTTAATTGAACCTAAAAATATACACAATCTCTTTGGTCACAGTTTGCAACTGGGTGCAGTAGACGGGTCAGTAAAAAATCTGGGTGTTATATTAGACAGCAAACTATCTTTTGAAAATCATGTTTCCCATGTTACAAAAACAGCATTCTTCCATCTTAGAAACATTCCAAGCTACGGAACATGTTAAGTGTTTCTGATGCAGAAAAGTTAGTTCATGCATTCATGACCTCTAGACTGGACTATTGTAATGCACTGCATCTTCAATAAACAAGCTACAGATAGTACAAAATACTGCGGCTAGAGTCAAGAAAATATGATCATATTACTCCAATTTTACAGTCTCTGCACTGGCTACCTATTAAGTTTCGTATCAGTTACAAAATATTATTACTTGTCTATAAGGCCCTAAATGGTTTAGCTCCTGCGTACCTAACTAGTCTTCTATCACGCTACAATCCAACCCGCTCCCTAAGGAACTAAACTCTGGACTCTTGGTAGTACCTCGGATAGCAAAGTCCACTAAAGGAGGGAGAAGTTTTTCATATCTGGCTCCTAAACTCTGGAATAGCCTTCCTGATAACGTTCGGGGTTCAGACACACTCTCTCTGTTTAAATCTAGATTAAAGACGCATCTCTTTAGCCAAGCATTCATATAATGCATCTCACAATCTTGTACTGCAGGTATATCTGATCAAATGCATATTATTATGCTTTAGCTTGGGTTGAACAAATCATTTTCGCTTGGATGGAACAACAGCTACGCTAATTATGTCTCTCTACATATTTATATAATATATTACGTTTCTGCAATATATAAATCTACTGTAGTTAGTAAGTTACTGTACTGTAACGTAATTTCCTGTAAAGCTGCTTTGCAACGATTGTTTCGTGAAAAGTGCTATACAAATAATCTTGAATATGCAAAAAGGACAATTTATGCATTTATGCATGAAAAAACTATTAAAAAGCAGGACAATGGTACGCAACAGCGTGTTCGGTGTGAACCGGCCCTTAAGTAAGGCCCTGTGAAATTACTTTCAGTTCAACCCAAATTCTGTTTTACTGCTTTGTAATTTTATGGATTCTGTTTTTTCCATTAAAATATTTCTGGCTTCCATTTTAATGGTTAATAAAATGTTGGTTATTATTACAAAGCATGTGTAATTAACAGAAATCATAAAAACGTATACAATAATTTATTAAAAACCTAACAAATTTTGTGTTTCCTGTTTGAATTAATTCATTTAATTAGTTGTATTCATTAAAACTTTAATAATTGATTACATTTTTTGCACATAATAGAGCCTTTATTATTTTTTGCTGGATTTATGATTTAATAGACACTTATTTGTGGTACTCAAATGAAGGCATAAACATGAATTTAATTTTTTGAAAATTAAAATTTCACAATTATTTTTAATTTTCTGCAAAAAGAAATGCTGCACAACAAATGTTTAATTGTATTATTACATTCTACAGCACGATTACATACACTAGTTAATAAAGTGCACAGCCCTACTTTTGATTTATTCATCCAAAAGTTATTAAAATCCCTAACCACAAGTATGAGCAACAGTAACGATGATGATTGACTTCTGAACTCATCATTGAGCACTACAACAGACATGCAATATACGAATGAAGGAAAAGCAACACATTTGGAGGAAACAGAGCAGCAGCTGTGGTCACCTGTGCAGGTACTGCGGATGATGCAGTGGTCAATGATGGGGCTGCAGTTGACGGTGATCTCCAGACAGTGATGAGCATTGTGATGTTGAGCTGATTTGTCATCAGGATTGAACTGCAATAGAAACCCATTACATACATCGCATGCATACTATCATCTACCTAAAAACGGTTGCAATAATTCCTGTGTTTTCCGGTGCATGAAAGAAAGAACATACAGGAATGTCCTTTTAGGTCCTTTAAACTTCTTGGCATATGAAGAAACTCACCTTTATTGTCATATATCCTACATACGCGTCCTCTGACCCCTCCATGAACACAAACGTTGAATCTCTAGTGTTCTCGATGATGACTTTATCCGCTACCTTCCCCGGAGCTGCGAAAGCAGATGTACGATTAATATTTTGGTTATACAGGAGAAAATCACTAAAAAACATTCAACAGTTTCAGGTCTGAAAGGTTTGCATTAAATTAATCAAAAATTACAATAAAAACATTTATAATGTTACAAAAGATTTTCAAATAAATGCTGTCTATTTATTGAACAGAATCCTGAAAATGTTTACACAAAAATATGAAGCAGCACAACCGTTTTCAACACTGATAATGATAAGGAATATTTCTTGAGCAGCAAATCAGTATATTATAATGATTTCTGAAGATCATGTGACACTGAAGACTGGAGTAATGATGCTGAAAATGCAGCTTTGGTCACATGCATAAATTACATTTCACAATATATTAAAATATAAAACAAATCGTAATAATATTTCACAATTTTTACTGTATTTTTGATCAAATAAATGCAGCCTGGGTGAGCAGAAGACCTTTGAACGGTACTGTACGTAAATACTGACATGGCTAAAGACTCATGCGTACTCATACCAGCACCAATCATTGTGATGGGCGACTCGATGTAGATCCATTCGTCTGTGTAGATCCCAGAATGGACAAATATCAAACCGTCAAAGTGAGCTTCCTGAACTCCTCCTAGAGCATCTTCAATGGTGTCATAATACTGAGGAAAGAGTGAAAAGCAGGATTACAAAACAGATCACGGGATCTCTAAATAATGATCAAGCTACATTAGAAACTGTTATTCGAACAACCTCCTAGAGTTACATATTAAACTTGTGCTACAAGTGCTACAGAAAGGAAAGGGAGGTGTCCTATTACTAAAAAAAAAAAAAAGTGAATGATTTTTGCCTGGTGGGTGACAAAACTATTCTATAGACTTGCATTGAAGTCCCTTCAACTTCCAATTATATCTATACATTAAATTACCATACAGTCTAGGAAAGGTTTTTAATGGGCAATCAATTAAAAAAAAGTAAATTTTTTCGATTTCGTTTTTTTAAATTCTAGTTGTTATTTTTATTATTATACATAAATGTAATAATTTATGAACTGTCATAGTCATTGCTGTTGCCACCATTTTATACTAAGATACAAGCCATTTCTGTTTAT
>CM049832.1:3141467-3178967 GCA_027422435.1 Schizopygopsis pylzovi | reverse complement strand
TTCTCATACCCAGCGATACGATTTTTGCCGATACCTCAAAAAATTACACGATACGATTCGATACAGGAGTATATCGATCGATATATCGATATCATCATATTATATACCTATTTTAAACAACCATTTAAATTTTTATTAACTCACAAATGCAACAAATATATAACATGAACATAAATCTAAAAATGCTGCTATGGGCTCAGTGCTAAAAATCTGTTCTACAGATAACAAGCAATAGCAGAAAATAAATACAATAGAAGAAAGACACAAGTTTAATAAACAGCGCTTTTCAGGTTTTTCAGCTCGGTCTAAAATACATTTTCAGGTACGCTACAGAAATGTAATAATCAAATATAAAATAACTGCATAGTCTTCACTGTATAAATTAAATAGCCTATAAATGAAACGTTTTTGATGTTACAAAGGTTATTTACTCAGGAGCAGTGAGCACTTGTATTTTTATTTGACAGTATTAGATTTATTATTAGTTTGCTTTCAGTTTAATAATGAAAGCACAGATTTAATATACTGATGCACATGCCTTTTCTTTCTACACTCTTTACATCAAGACATACTATGCTTAACTGACTGTTTAAAAGGATATTAGTCAAAACATACATTTTTGATGTAGTTTTGTCTGTATTTATTAATCCATGCACTAAAAAGCGGAGGAGAGCTCAATTCAGTATTCGCGCAGAGTTGACGCGGCTGTCTGTGTGCGCGCGCGTCAGATGTGTGTGTGGAAAACTTCTCAGACTGTGCGCGACTGTTCCGCCAACAATCCCGAGCGTCTTTTGTGCTCGCCTCGTGCCGTTGGAGAGTCATTATGTCGAGTCGCTGGCGGTAATGCATAGACGGACATTATGTGAAAATGTGGACAGCGCCAAAATAAAGGTGCCTTTTTATACTACAGATAACTATATTTTACACGTGGCATCGATGCATCGTATCGTCATACATTGTATCGATATAACGATCCATATCGATGAATCATTACACCCCTATTACATAATTATACTTTTTTTAATAATTACAAATACATAAAAAAATTATGAGTTTACCTATTTAGAATGCAAAATTAACTGAGCATTTTTTATTAAATTAATTATCAAATAAGTACTTTTAGAAAATAACTTAATTTATTTCTGCAATTTTTTCAATTACTTCTATAAGCACTATATTTACAAATTACAAATAAATCAAACCCATGGCAAGAACTACTAACTAAATATAGCTTCAAAACATACAAGTAAATACAATATAAAGTAAAAAGGGGAACAAAGAAACACAATTAACAAAGTGCTTCAAGTATCAGAAAATTGTCCAAACAAACACAACGAGGGACTTCCTTTTTCTTCTACATATATTTCTAAAAATTACTATTACAACTGACTGTTTATATTAATTAGGCATCATAATTAGTATGCATAAGTAATAAGTAAATTACAAAATAATAAATCTAAACAATTACTAAGTTTATAGATTTACAATATCAAATTTAGCTGTGCATTTTTATTCAATTATTTCTGCAGAACTTTTTCAAAATAATAAAACATTGATCAAAATCATGGCAAGTTAAGAATTACTAACTATATATAGCTTCAAAGAATACAAGTAAAGTAAATATTAAAGTAAATTTAAGTAAATATGAAGTAAAAAGGGGAACAAAGAAACACAATGAACAAAAAGTGTTAAGTATAAGAACATTTTCCAGACAAACACAATTAGAGTTCATTTTCTATCAATTACTATTTTAACTGATTGTTTACATTATTTTGCATCATAAAAGCAAGTTCATAATCACTGAAGAGAGAATCATGATGCATCAGAGAATCAGTTTGTCCCACCCCACGTCTCCATTTTCTAAACCAATAAATAGCCTTGTCAACATACTTTTTGCACTTAAGTGTACAAACTTATGTTTCACATACAGCCAGGGAAACAAACGTCCAAAATCCCAAACGCTGTTCCACACATCAACAACCTCAACCAATTGTGTTCAGACACCAGTATAAGACTTTGTCATCAGAAATAATGAAAAACAGCATGTTCCCTGCTAAACCAATTCCCAGGGTCTTGCCTCAACGCTCCAGAATGTACTTCAACTCATCTAAACCACCATATGGTGGATGGAGGCATAATCAATATTTGCATAATTGTGTAAACTCTCGTGTTTTCCCTGTAATCAGATATCTACAGTGTCAGTGAAAGTCAGCTCAAACAAGCAACTTCAATAATTCAGGCCGAATGAAAGATTAAGAACACTGCAGTCCTCGTCCTGACGCACTTCCCCGGGATAAACCTCGGATCAGCAAAAGGTGGAACAACTTGGACTTCAGAGTTTAACGGCATATTGAAAACTCATCGAGGCACTGTACCACACACTTGTAAGCAGCAGTGAATCAGTTGGGAAGAAAAACAGCAGAGAGTCTGTGATCTCCTCAGCAGTTGTAGCAAACGGAGCAGGTGACACCGAGAAGCAGGGTCAAAGACAGAGGTTGAATGGGGCAGCCGTGACACCCGTCCAGGGTGAATTAGCCATGTGGCATCCCTTTGATGACAGCCGAGACGCAGCCCAAACACAGACCGTATTTCCTCTCCAGACTCCTGCAGGTCCAACAGCACCTCTTCAAATAGAAACGACAGATTCGTTTCAGAGGATGCTGATAGAACATAAAAGCCGAGTTCATTCAGAAACTGGTAACAGTAGACATCACACAGCGGTATTAGCCTAGTTACTAAAATAAACATGGTGGTCTAAATATTTCTTGGTCTGACTGGCTCAAATCAGGGTTATTATAGTTAACTAAAACTAAAACCATTAAAAAACAAGCGTTACTTGAAATAAACTTAAACTGATATAATAATGTAACTTTTTATTGATTCATTCCATTTTATTTCATTTCACAGGTAGTTGTCAAGCCAATATTTCTCTTGTTTTTTTTTGTTTTTTTTTACTTGACATACCAACATGACTATAACAGAAATAAAATGAAAACTATAGAATTTTTCTAAAAAATAACTGTTATGACCTTGAGAGATTCTAGGTAAATAAATTGTCTTTGTATATATTTGATCTCTCTGCTCTGGTGTGTGCAGACATGTTTGTGTTCCAGGTGGGTGTGGCTTCTGTTAACCAGCTGGAGGTGGTGATTGGTCCCTCAATGCACACTTCCCAGATATTAGGACCTCCCCAAACACTGGCCTGCTGCCTTTGAGCCTCGTTGACTTCGTGCCATCGTGTTTGCTAGAATTCTGATTGCCTGTGTTGGATTATCGTACCAGAGAGTGAGAAATATCCTGAGTATAGTAAATCTGTTGAGTGTTTGTTATTCTGAGATCAAATTGTATATCTCTCGTTTATCTGAACATTGCCTGTTTTGACTACGACTTGGATTCTGATTCTACTTTGTGTATACCCGAAACCTTGTAAATATTATTGTTTACACTTGTTTGCCAAATTAAGGGATGTAGGGGGCTAGACGCCATTTTTTATTTTATGTATAGTTTTCACTTTGTTTATGGTTGAGGGAGGTAGGGAAGTTGGTCTGTAATTTGTTTTCTTTATTTTCCTTTGAGCTTATTTAGTCATCAAAAGAAATTCGTTTTGTTTATTGTTTTGGCCTCGTCTGCCCCTGAAGAGATTCCCATAAATAGAAAATAAAATACTTTATTTGGTATCTCTCTGGTGTGAACTAAAAGTAACTAAAAAAAGAAAATTACTAAAACTTTAGCAAAAGTTAAAATAAAATCAGAAAATCGAAAAACTAATTCAAATATAATTTTTTTTTTTAAACTATAATAGCATCTCATTTATACTAAAATAACCGGCTCAAATAGATGTGAAGATGTATTTCACACTTGAATGCCAACTTGTGCTGCCTTCTTGGTAAATAAAATTATAAATTGCAACGATGACCAAACTTTATGTTGATGGTCAAAAGACAACATACCCAATTTTTGCTAATGCAACCGCACATTAAAGATGATAACTAACTATTAGGAATGCACCGGTTGACCGGCCATAGATCGGAACTAGGGGTCGACCGATATGTGTTTTTCAGGGCCGATGCCGATACCGATTATTACAGATCAAGTAGACCGATAACCGATATTTTGAACCGATATACGTGTCTGGTGTAAAAATTAATGCCAAAATTAATAATAACAAGAGCTCTGACAAAAAAAACGTTCTTTAACTGCTTTTAAACATGTCTTTAATTCTGAAAACTGTTAATAACAACAACATTTCCGTTGTTTTTAATTTACAGTACAGTGCAAATGAAGGCATAAAACATTAATTTAATTTATCTTTTAATCAAATGAGAGTTAGACTTTATTTTTGGCAAACAAATGAGTTTACTATTAAAATTAAAACATGGAAGAAATAGCGTATTGTGTGATTATTCTCAACAAAAGTTGTAATAATTGTTGTAGTTGTATTACGTATACAGTAATATATTCGGCTAAACCGAACTTATATTTTGACAGGTTGCCATGAGGACATTTTAGGTTTCTGTAGCCTATGTATATATGATATGACGATCGTTTTACTCAAATGAAACGATCAAATGCTCATGAAGTGACTCTCTGAGCAGTTCTGGGGATGTTGTTCATGTATTCATGTCCTCATTTAGTGAGACGGCAGACGCTGAAGTCACTGCGAGCATCACGTGCGCTTCAGTATGTGTGTGTGCAGTAAATGAAACCGCACGTCTGTGTCATTCATTAACAGAGATGCAGAACATGCAGGATTCATATTTAAATAGTGTTTTTGCGGCTTAATATTTATAGCTACTAGTCCATAGCGCGAGTCGATTTAAGTGTACTGACCTACTTTTGATTAATTCATCCAAACTTCGACAAATTCTGTGACATTCCGCGTTATACGGTAAATTCCATTATATGACTGCATTCCGCGATTCCGCCCGCATTTTCCGCATCGCGGACATCATGGGTTATATTGAGGTGTTTTGCAACTTCAGCAACGTCTGCTGCTTTACCTTTGAGAGACAACTGATGCGTGATCACCGAGGCAGCTCCAGTTAGCAAGTGCTCTCGGTGTGAGACTGCCTTCAGTTTTCCGCGTTGATTGGTCGGACTCGTGACTCTCTACATATCAGATGAGCGGTGGGCGGAGATTGCTCTCAGAGATTGAGAGATCGCCTCACTCTCACAGAGTGTTGAGCTCAGACAGGCTGCATCGAGCCAAATAGTGCATTTAAACATTAAATAATTCCACCTGTATTATTTATTCACCAATAAATAATGTCACCTGTAAATAGTATGTTTGTTTGCATTATAAAAAAAAAAAAAATTATAAAAAAAAATATGCAATATTATCGGCAAATATGTTTTGAAAATGGCCGATATCGATAATCGGTAAAATGCTTAATATCGACGCCGATAATCGGCCAGGCCGATAATCGGTCGACCCCTAGTTTGTACACTTAAGTGCAAAAAGTATGTTTCACTAACTTTTCACACAATGATCACATACAGCCAGGGAAACAAACGTCCAAAATCCCAAACGCTGTTCCACACATCAACAACTTCAACCAATTGTGTTCAGACACCAGTATAAGACTTTGTCATCAGAAATAATGAAAAACAGCATGTTCCCTGCTAAACCAATTCCCAGGGTCTTGCCTCAACGCTCCAGAATGTACTTCAACTCATCTAAACCACCATATGGTGGATGGAGGCATAATCAATATTTGCATAATTGTGTAAACTCTCGTGTTTTCCCTGTAATCAGACATCTACAGTGTCAGTGAAAGTCAGCTCAAACAAGCAACTTCAATAATTCAGGTTGAGTGAAAGATTAAGAACACTGCAGTCCTCGTCCTGACGCACTTCCCCGGGATAAACCTCGGATCAGCAAAAGGTGGAACAACTTGGACTTCAGAGTTTAACGGCATATTGAAATCTCATCGAGGCACTGTACCACACACTTGTAAGCAGCAGTGAATCAGTTGGGAAGAAAAACAGCAGAGAGGCTGTGATCTCCTCAGCAGCTGTAGCAAACGGAGCAGGTGACACCGAGAAGCAGGGTCAAAGACAGAGGTTGAATGGGGCGACCGTGACACCCGTCCAGGGTGAAATAGCCATGTGGCATCCCTTTGATGACAGGCCTGTAAGCCGAGACGCAGCCCAAACACAGACCGTGTTTCCTCTCCAGACTCCTGCAGGTCCAACAGCACCTCTTCAAATAGAAACGACAGATTCGTTTCAGAGGATGCTGATAGAACATAAAAGCCGAGTTCATTCAGAAACTGGTAACAGTAGACATCACACAGCGGTATTAGCCTAGTTACTAAAATAAACATGGTGGTCTAAATATTTCTTGGTCTGACTGGCTCAAATCAGGGTTATTATAGTTAACTAAAACTAAAACCATTAAAAAACAAGCGTTACTTGAAATAAACTTAAACTGATATAATAATTTAACTTTTTATTGATTCATTCCATTTTATTTCATTTCACAGGTAGTTGTCAAGCCAATATTTCTCTTTTTTTTTTTTACTTGACATACCAACATGACTATAACAGAAATAAAATGAAAACTATAGAATTTTTCTAAAAAATAACTGTTATGACCTTGAGAGATTCTATGTAAATAAATTGTCTTTGTATATATTTGATCTCTCTGCTCTGGTGTGTGTAGACATGTTTGTGTTCCAGGTAGGGCTGTAGTACTCGAGTCCGGTCTCGAGATGTTTTTCTATCGTCTCAGACTTGTCTTGGACTCGATGGTATTTGGACTCGGACTTGGTCATCGGACTCGCCAAATGTTCAAGTTGGTCTCGACCGAGTCCAGCAATATATGATTTTTTTTCTCTTTCAAAACAAAACCATTAATCTGGCTCACTTGTTCCGCAAATGGGTAATGTGATTGGTTTAACTCCATCTAGAACGGGCATTGTCATTGGTCGCCTGTTAAATGCACAGCTGCGTCATATGAGTGTGCGCTTGGCTCTGAGTGTGCGCGCTGCGTGGAGGCATAAATAATCTTTATTTTGGCCACAGACACGCTGTCGGCAAGTTGCATAATGGGATGAAGAAGTGTTTGTTGACAGTTTGCAGTTTTGCATGGCAGGTCGCGGACAAACTTGGGGTTGTGAGGAGGTTTGGAGAATCCACCCGCGCAGTTGTCTCTCCATAATAGCAGTGTGCTGTCTGCTGCATTTTACTCCGGTCTTTGTTTACTTCCCAGAGCACCGTTGGAATTTTCCCACACGCTCTTTCTGACCAATCGAAAAGCAGTTTAGGGAATGCGTTTAAAGACACATCTAGCCAACAAGTGAAGCGGATGTTGTCACGTGACTGCATTTTGGTTCATTTCAGCTGGTTCGGACCAGAGCAAATAGTGTGGTGTTAAAAGGAACCAAAATAGCTAAAAATAGCTACAATATATAATTTTTTGCCTTTGGTCCGGACCAAAGCAAGTGAACTATCGGACTTTCCTGGTGTGAATACACCCTTAAATGCTTATTTTTGTAAAGAATAAAATGTTCAAACGTCAGTTCTGTACAAGATGGTTATTTTTATTTTACCTTAAAATTACATTAACTTAATTTGATTTAAAAAGCATGAGCTGTAGCGTCTTTGTTTTTGCTCATTGCACTAAACATTATTTGATTTAACATTTTGGATTAATTTATTTATATAGCCTACTTTGGTTTTATTTAGTTTAACTGGAAAAGACCTTTTTTTCTTTACACCAATTTTAAAAATGACAGCAAATGCTGAAAGTTGATTAAGTAACATCTTTGTTTGGACTGTTGAATGTGTGCTGGTTGTGTTGTTTGGATTGTAATTATGCAATTGTAGCATTTAATTTCACATGGTAACAGTTAATGTTTTCATTTAAGGCCAGTTTTATGTAGTTTCAATCCAATTTAAAAACAAAAGCTAAATGCTGATGTCAGGAGTCAGGGCATCTGGGTCATTCTTCAACTGGGGTGCAAATGAGAGGCAGAATTTGTAAAAATGCTTGTTTTTTCTAATAAAATATGTTGATATGCATTTAAAATTAGTTTAATATGCTATATCCATTCAAATGAAAGCTGAAGAACATTTAGATTTTTAAATCATTTCAATCAAACACTTGTGACACAGCCACTTGTGTCGGTCATTTTGAAGTAACACCACAGACTTTATAATGCAAGTTACTATAGGCTTTTTGTTAGCAGAAAAGATATTAACACCACAGACAAATCAGCCTAAATCCAGACTTTCTAAAATGGTGGCTGCCATCATGATGATTTCAAGATCAGGGGACATTTTGGAAATATCAATAAGTATATATTTATCAAAATATGCCAGATCTGCAAGCTATCAAAACATAACACCACAGACACTAATGATGACACATTGTCAGATATAAAAAGGCAGTCACTTAAAGTGAGCCTAAACCTGCAGCTCAATAATCCAAAACATAATCAAAACAATTTCTGTAAAAAAATTAACCTTAAAGTCATTAAACCTGCAGCTCAACAAGGTTTTGGAGACAAGCTCACTTTCTACACATTCATCTTTAAGTGTCGAGCGGTGAGGTACGAGGATGTGCCTGCACACATAGGAGAGAGAGCGCGAGTGTGTTACACACACACACACACACACACGCACGCACACGCAAAGACACGCACACGCACGCACACACACACACACACACACACACACACACACACACACACACGGTCTCTCTCCGAACACTGTAACAAACGGCGGGTGGGTGAGTCTCTGTCTTGATCGAGGGTGAAAGAGGGAGTAATGAAGATGACAAAAAAGTTTATGTACAACATGGAAGTATTTATTTAGCGATCGGTGCTAAAACGTCATTTGTACGGAACATCGTTGTGTACGGAACATGATTGGTCTACGTTACCGAATAAATTCCATACGGCAGACTTCGTGTTTTTCGACGAGGGAAAAAGTTGCAGGGATTCCTCTCCTTCGGCCATCATCACACACACACACACAGCTGACTCTCACTGACTGACTGCTTGCAGGGGGGGGGGGGCGTGTGACTCGTGCGCTCTTCACTGCACACAGCTGACTCTCACTGACTAACTGCTCGCAGGGGGCGGGGGGTTGGGGGGCGTGTGACTCGTGCGCTCTTCACTGCACACAGCGGATGGAATCCTGCACTTTCCATCTTTGACGACACGGAAAAAAACTGCACATACCACAGGAACGGTATAGCGAAAAAAAATTGTGGTTTTGAAACTGTGACTTTTCCAAACCGTGGTATACCTTGTAACCGGTTATCTGCCCATGCCCAACCTGTACCATTTTAAAAGTATCAATTTGGCACCAGTATCGAAAAAACCCAAACGATACCCAACCCTAAGCCTAACAGATGTGTAAACCGAAAACGATTTGAACGTTATTAAAACTATTTGCACTGATTTATTGTGTTGGATCTATTTTGTTCCAATGTGCAGTGGCTCAGGAGATGAGGCTTTGAGTCTGCATAAATGTCAAAAGCTTAAAAAGAAAAAACATTTTTGAGATAATGTAATCTTGTTAAAAACTGATTTCATAAGATTGGTATCGAAAAAAGTATCGTTCAGGAACCGGTATCGAACTCAAGGTCTCGGTATCAAAAACATTTGAACGATACCCAGCCCTACAAATAATTATGACTGTTTATTATTAATTTGATTTCTACTCCTATAACAAAAACAAGAACATGTGGAAGTCATGTGGACACCATTTAATTTTTATTGTATATTTTTGCCCTTTTCAGAGTCTGACGTCACCCTCCACATTCTGCTAAAAATCTGCTTCTATGTTCCACACAAGCTAGAAAGACAAACGTTTTGGTGCAAGATGAAGGTGAGGAAAAGCATTTTTGGGTGAACTAGTGCTTTATAATTGTCCACCAGCTGAGGGGGAAAAAAGCTTCTGTAATTGATGGGATCTCTAAAGGGCACATCTGACAATACACTTACTTGCAACAGTACAATATTGCAGTGATATTCTCAATGGTCATTGCTATGGAAACCCTGATGGAGGTCACATACGGGACAGCATCTCTCCATGTATTCCTCACTTGTATCACTGACTTGCATGCCAGACAAAAACAAGGATATTTTGAAAGATTAAAGTAAAATGAAACTGCACTGAACTGAGATTGCAATGGATATGAAATACAGATATGAGCTGAATATCTTAACGCATCAAAAGAGAACAAGGAGTAACACAAAACAATAATTGTATAATGTTGAAATGAAAGATGTTTACTGATCAATCCTGCACAATGACACCAAGAACAATTGAAGACATTAAACAGGGTTAATTTCAACACCATGTTGTCTACAAAGCTACATAATAGCTTGATGAACACAGCATCACTGTATGGCTCACATCCAGATGAACAAAACAGCTCATTGCTGAAGGCTTGTAGCATCTCTTCACGTTTCCTTCACGTCTTGAAACACACAAAATGGGGTCTGCCTGAACTGAAAGTGAAACTAAATGCTGTTATGTAGAAATTGAAAGCCAAACATCAAACAGTAGTCAAAACAAATGGATGAACAGACTTACAAGGATTTCAAAGCCATATCATCACAATGTCACGCATCAGCTAGACCACATCATGTCCTCTAATTTAACATCAAATCACTGAGACAACAGAAACAACAGCATCTACACCTCTGAAAAAAAACGTCATTTCAAAAAGAGCTGTCACTGCAGAAGGCTTGTGGTTAAACCTAAAAAATAAATGCTCTACATTTTCTCCAAGTAGTCTCAGCATCAGATATACGGTATGCTCAAGGACTATTCATGGGCCGCTGACGGATTTTCTAAAATTACAGGGCTCATAAAATCTAGTGCGATATTATCAAAAAATCATATCTCTATATTATATCGATAATTAGATGATATTTTGCTGCGTACGTTATTGTGCTGATCTTGTGTTATTGCGCTGGTAGTCTTAAGGACTGCTGACTTTGATATTCTTCATATTCTGTGTGGTGGTCAGTGATAGAAATTTATCTTTTCCAATAAGGTTAAAAAGATGTGTAGCTTTTATGGTAATATTTTAACAAATAAGCATTTTTTTTCCAACAGTGTGCATCATCATTTGAGTCAAATTCTTACATTTATTCAGTCAATTAGAAAATACATTTGGGCTGTTATCAAGCAAATTAAATCAGTATCAACAAAATTAATCTTTGAATTTGAATTTCTGAAGTAGCATTTAGATGCATTTACACACTGCTGAATGCAGGACATGAATGCATTTAACCTGCATATATAATGTTTTAATACTGTAAACATAAAACATTGCATACTGATATTAAAAAAGAAAAAAATAGATACTTTAAATGTGAATGATTTAAACGTTTGATTCATTCAGGAACGTCGTCATGTTGCTCTGAGATGCAAAACAGTGCTGCAGTTGTGTTTGGAGTTATTTTTGTTGTCGAAATAGAGCAAAAACAGGAAATATGGTGTCTAAAATGCAAGTATGTTAATATTAACTTCTTGTTTATTTAACTGCAGCATAAAATCAATATCACATTTGTAACCATGCTTACTTTGAGGAAAAAACGGCACTCTTCGTGTGATATTAACTATATGATAAAAAGCCCCCATATCTTGAATTTTGAGATGCATTTTAATAGACTGAATCGTGCGATTCTCAAGCGCATCTTGTCAGTAAAGCCGGCTCCGTGATTGGCGGTAAATCTCCATCACCTGTTTTCAGATGAGCAGCAGTTAATACACAGAGCCGTGGTTCACTGACAAGCTAGGCAATATCACGTTCAATATCACAGATGAATCACATTCGATTATGAACGCGATATCGCGTAGCTTGTCATGTGGGGGATATGGGGGATTGGGGGACTCTAGTCGCCGTGAAAAATGCGTCACCCACCGCAGTTGTGTATTTCCACCAGCGGTAGTACACGTGACGTCACACACTCTAATAAATTGCAAATTGTTTTATTTAGACTATAAATCTATGCTAATTCACATTTAGATTGGCAGCTTTGAACGCATGAAAATATGTTTTTTTCTGCATTCAGCAAATTTATTTTGTGATGAGCAATGGACCTTGTTGGGAAACCAAATACTACATCGCCAATCTCGAATAATTTCCATTCATGTAACCCATCCGCGTTTGTAAGTATCTTTAAGTTCACGTGATTGCAAACGGCCGGCTAGTCAGGTTTGTATTGGTGAGGCTCTCTCTAAACTGGCCAAATACGAACAAGGCAGCGGTATAAATGAAAGCTGCTAACAAGAAATATGGCAACATACGCCGCGATTCCTATTCCGCAGCACTGGCGACATCTTCTAACTGAACCATTAGGTTTATCCCAAAAAAAGTCGCTAGGTTTGTCAGCTAGTATATTCTATGGAAAAAGCCGCGAATAGGGTCTGAAAGTTGTAAAATATAGTGCTAAAGTCGCGCTCGTGTGTGACAGACGCGGGAGCTGATGGCAGCGGACGGGGGATATTTGTGGCGGTCGATGTGGATATTGTGGATGACTTCTTCTCTCTCATCACATTCTACTAGTGCTTCAGTTTCTGAACTTTCACGCTTAGTAACACATACAGCTGTATCCTCGCCACAGTGCAATAGTGAAAAGAGACTCCTTTCTAACAGTGTCGTGTTCCGAACACTATTTAAATGACACCGGTATTTAAAAAATTTATATCATAAGAAAAATAAACACCAGTATTCGTATGAACCGGTATACCGCCCAGCACTAAACCTAATGCAGTGACTCTCAGAGCAGCTGGAGATAATATTCGTGTGTTAATATCATCATATAGTGAGACGGCAGAGGCTGAAAACACAGCGAGCGTCATCCACGCTTTAGTATGCGTGTAGTAAACAAACAGTGCGTCATGTCGCCTTATGCATGATATCAAATGCTTCAACAGATTTATAGTATTACAATAGCATTTTACCTGAGCATTAAGAATCAAGCGTATGGCTTTGTTCTTGGTTCTCATCAACAGTATCTCCGCCATGATAAGCACTGAATGAATGACAGGCTTTCTGTTGTAACATCGCGAAGGTAAATAAGAGGAGGACATCTAGTGGAGAAGACTAATGATAAGAATTACATTAATCAGATCTGGTTTTAAATGTGTGCTGAAATAAATACCAGAAAAGATCGATTCGATATCGATTCTCAAAAGCCACGAATCGACGTAATTTTAAAAAAAACGATTAATCGAAAAATCGATCCACAATAATGCTTTTCTAATCTTGCACTGTGGATTTTTAAATTAGGTTTTCAGTGCATTTAACACAATGAACAACATGCTGTTGAACAATCAGCTTCCAACACTGAATGAAGCAGTGATGTTTGTAACTCAATACACTGAGATGAGCGTCAGGGACAAAGGTTAGGATTGAGATACAAAGCCATTCGCTCAAATTTAGCATCACTCGCATCGATAACACCAAGATAATCTGAGATCTCAAATCGGTAGCTAATATACATGCAGTTTGCTTCGGTAATAAACAAGACACAACACACCCTGAGAGACATTTAAGAGGCAGTATCCACAAAATCATGTGTGAAAATACATAAATCATATGCACTGAAAGCCCAGGGTCAGGTAGAGTATAAGTAGATGCTTAAAGCTATTTTCTAAAAGCGATACTAATATCCATGGCTAGCGAAACCACTGATTTAAATACATGTGATTCAAGATCCCTCAGAGGCATCAAATGTTGTAAGTCATAGTCAAATCCAAATGGCACATTAGCATCACCGGACTTCGTCAAACACATGCTCCGCTGTAACACGACACGCTCTTTATCACACTAAGCACCTCGTGAAAGGATGTGATTAATAAAGGACAATCTATTCTGGAGTGCAGCTAGTTTACCTTCAGGTGAGAAGGAGGCCATTCTGCACGAGGATCATCGGTGAATGAGACGCATCCTACAAACGCAGCGCTGTTGCTCTGGTTGCACTGAGGGCTCTCCAGGGCTACTAGTCCAGTAACCACTACAAACACGGTGTCCCACCAACTAGTGCAACACAACAGACAGCATGCTGTCTCCAAACAAAGATCATCCACACTCAGGAGATCCAGCCACAAAAAACTGCTTTCATTCGGTGTAAATGTTATTATTGATTAAGAATTGCTGATATTTAGATAAGTGACCCATCAAGCACTATCCTGCAGCGAGCATTCAAAGCTTCTCAAAGTAAACGATTTCTATCATTTTTGTATCATTACCATGTAATTAAGGACCTTAAATTAATTAGGAGAATACACTTAATGCATAAATATATAATAGACATTAAACTTAACATTATAATATTTGGAATAATAAAATGTTTGAATATGGAATGTTTTAACAAAATGTTAAAATTGAAATAGGCTGGGGAAAAAAAGCTATAAATTATTTATGTGTGTATAATCAGTATAGATAAATATATAGGGCTGTCGCGGTGAACTTTAAGCACCACATTTAAAGGCTTAACTTACCTGCAATGTGTAAATGCTAAGACAGAGATTTCACTTTCCTTGGACATGACAACCTATTTTCACAAATACACGACTCGTCTCGGCCTGAAGGATAGATGCAAGTAATCGCACATGTTCAGTCGATCTATATATATATATATATATATATATATATATATATATATATATATATATATATAATATATATTATATATATATATATATATATATATATATATATATATATGTGTGTGTGTGTTTATAAATGTATTCATCGTAATATAATATATAAATATTAACATATAATATATATTTAAATAATACAATTAATATTAACAAATACAGCATTTCATCTAAAATTAAGAATAATAACAACAACAATATAAGCCTTGAGCTACCAAAAAGTATAGTACCCTCAGATTTTATCGTATTTACATCAATTCAGAAAATTCTACCACATTTTCTGTGCAGAAAAGGTGCACAGGTCATGGGACTAAATAAAATCTCACAATTTTCTAATTATAAATTATGCCAATTTGATTTTAATAAAAATATTGTGTTGCTTTCAGCCATTTAAGCCACACTTTCCCCCACTTAAATCAATTCCTTCACAACCAGGAAGAAAAATAAAAGTGTAACCTTGTAAATCCCACTTAACCTACTGACTAAAAGAGCTTCGATCAAAGTCCATTTTCTGGAGAATTTCTCATGCTGGGAATACGTCTGACAGCATGTTAAGCTTCACTGAATAGCGTTTAAACAATCTGTAACGTGTGAATTACAAGACTCGATCGCCCCACCTTTTATTAATATTCTTTTCAGACTACAGCTGCTAAGCTTCAAAGACATACATGACCCCCTACGGGACACACATGAATAGATGCTGAACGGGGTTTAGATCTTATCAGCTGAAGGTATTTGACTTAATGAAGCTTGTGATACAAAGTGGAGCTTTACTGGTTCGTTACGGCAGCAGTTCATCAGCATTATTACAAGTTTGAGTGGAAAATAAAGTAAACAGTTTTACGTTCATGCATTTGGCAGATGCTTTTATCCAAAGTGACTTGCATTGCATTGAAGGTTTATGTTTTATAATTTTAAACATCTTATTTTATGCATTGTGCAAATTTCTGTATTTATCCAAAGCAACCTGCACTGCATTTAATGTACACATTTTATCAGTTCATGCATTCCCAGGGAATCGAACCCATGTCCTGGGTTGCAAGCACCAAGCTCTACTGTTTGAGCTACATTTACAGTCATGCATTTGGTAGAAATTTTATCCATAGGGAGGTACATTGCATTGAAGGTTTACGTTTTATTAATTTATGCATTCCCTGAGAGAATTGAGCCCATGACCTTGGAATTACAAGCACCATGCTCTACTGTTTGAGCTACATTTACAGTTATGCATTTGGAGGAAGCTTTTATCTAAAGTGACTTACATTGCAGTGAAGATTTACATTTCATTGGTTCGTGCATTCCCTAGGCACGAACCCAATTGAACCCATGGTCATGCTTTCTATAGTAGAAACACAAAAGCTGACCACTGGGAGATAGAAGAAACATCTAACTAGTAGTTACCAAGCCTCTAGTGTGAACTTTACAACTCAATTTGAGCAAGAACTCGGTTGCAAACCTAGATGTCACTAAACACCACACACTCAGTTATCGCTATCTCTCAATCCAATTCTGGCCCATCCTGTTTTAAAGCTTTGCAGTTTTGACCCAGTTTTCGTAAGAAAGATACATTCCAGCTTATTTCCAAACATTCCCTTGCAGTGCCCCAGAGGAGCCGTCCAAATAAAATATGTGCCAGACTCACCTTAACACGCCTTGTGAGAGTTACTGTAGCATCAGTGCCATTACTCACAAACCTCAAAGATGTGACACCGATGCAATAAACACTTCTGACAAAAATATCTCCATCCTGGAGTATTATCACAACAGTAAATTCAGCTTAAAAGATTTCCAGGAAGTATGCGCGGTGAAGCACCTGCTGTTAAAAGATCTTTTGAAAATTACCTCAATGTTTTGGATTTCGGTTATAAAATAAGGGAATTGTGGGACATATTGAGCTACATTAAATCATGCAGAAGATTCTGCCAATGCAGTGGAAACACTTCATAAAATGGGAAAACAGAGAACAAACTAGGGCTCCACAATGAATTGAAATAAAACAGAAATCATAATATGGCTTAGTGCAATTATCAAATCACAAAGACTGTGAACTAATTACAAAAGTATATGCACTGCATGTTTCAGAAATTCCAGTAGTAGTAGTAATTAGGGGTCGACCGATTATCGGCCTGGCCGATTATCGGCGCCGATATTAAGCATTTTACCGATTATCGATATCGGCCATTTTCAAAACAGGTTTGCCGATAATAATTTTTTTTTTATTTTTTTTTTTTATTATGCAAACAAACATACCATACTATTTACAGGTGACATTATTTATTGGTGACTAAATAATACAGGTGAAACTATTTAATGTTTAAATGCACTATTTGGCTCGATGCAGCCTGTCTGGGCTCAACACTCTGTGAGAGTGAGGCGATCTCTCAATCTCTGAGAGCAATCTCCGCCCACCGCTCATCTGATATGTAGAGAGTCACGAGTCCGACCAATCAACGCGGAAAACTGAAGGCAGTCTCACACCGAGAGCACTTGCTAACTGGAGCTGCCTCAGTGATCACGCATCAGTTGTCTCTCAAAGGAACAATACGATTGCAATAAATCACAATCCACTACACTGAAGTTGCAAAACACCTCAATATAACCCATGATGTCCGCGATGCGGAAAACGCGGGCGGAATCGCGGAATGCAGTCATATAATGGACTTTACCGTATAACACGGAATGTCACGGAATGTGTCGAAGTTTGGATGAATTAATCAAAAGTAGGTCAGTACACTTAAATTGACTCGCGCTATGGACTAGTATCTATAAATATTAAGCCGCAAAAACACTATTTAAATATTAATCCTGCATGTTCTGCATCTTTGTTAATGAATGACACAGACGTGCGGTTTCATTTACTGCACACATACATACTGAAGCGCACGTGACGCTCGCAGTGACTTCAGCGTCTGCCGTCTCACTAAATGAGGACATAAATACATAAACAACATCCCCAGAACTGCTCAGAGAGTCACTTCATGAGCATTTGACCGTTTCATTTGAGTAAAACGATCGTCATATCATATATACATAGGCTACAGAAACTTAAAAGGTCCTCATGGCAACCTGTCAAAATATAAGTTCGGTTTAGCCGAATATATTACTGTATACGTAATACAACTACAACAATTATTACAACTTTTGTTGAGAATAATCACACAATACGCTATTTCTTCCATGTTTTAAATTTAATAGTAAACTCATTTGTTTGCCAAAAATAAAGTCTAACTCTCATTTGATTAAAAGATAAATTAAATTAATGTTTTATGCCTTCATTTGCACTGTACTGTAAATTAAAACTCTGGAAATGTTGTTGTTATTAACAGTTTTCAGAATTAAAGACATGTTTAAAAGCATTTAAAGAACGTTTTTTTGTCAGAGCTCTTGTTATTATTAATTTTGGCATTAATTTTCATTTTTACACCAGACACGTATATCGGTTCAAAATATCGGTTATCGGTCTACTTGATCTGTAATAATCGGTATCGGCCCTGAAAAACACATATCGGTCGACCCCTAGTAGTAATAATAATAATAATAATAATTAAATATATATATGTTAGGGGTGTAACGATTCATCGATATAGCAATATGATGCATCGATGCCACACATAAAATATCGATATCTGTAGTATAAAAAGGCACCTTTATTTTGGCACTGTCCACATTTTCATATAATGTCCGTCTATGCATTACAGCCAACACGTGCGTTCTCGTTCAATCTCACGTATCAGGACTCGACATAAGCACTGCCCGAAGGCACAAGGCGAGCATATAAGACGCTCGGGATTGTTGGAGTAACAGTCGAGCACTGTGTAAGAAGTGCTTTTATCCAAAGCGACTTACAGTACATTCAGGCTATACATTTTTTTGTCAGTATGGGTGTTCCTGGGAATCGAACCCACAACCTTTGCGCTGCTAACGCAATGCTCTACCACTGAGCCACAGGAACACTAAAGGAATACATACAAAACTACATCAAAATGCATATATTGGCTAACAACATCCTTGTAAACAGTCGGTTAAGCATAGCATGTGTCTTAAGGTAAACAGTGTAGAAAGAAAAGGCATGTGTGTATCAGTATATTAAATATATGCTTTTGTTCTTAAAGTGAAAGCAAACTAATAATAAATATAATACTGTCAAAGAAAAATACAAATGCTCACTGCTCCTGACTAAATGACCTTTGCAACATTAAAAAGTATTAATAGGCTATTTAATTTATACAGTGAAGACTATGCAGTTATTTTACATTTGATTATTATATTTCTGTAGCGTACCTGAAAATGTATTTTAGACCGAGCTGAAAAACCTGAAAAGCACTGTTTATTGAACTTGTGTCTTTCTTCTATTGTATTTATTTTCTGCTATTGCTTGTAATTTGGTTATCTGTAGAACAGATGTTTAGCACTGAGCCCATAGCAGCATTTCTAGATTTATGTTCACGTTATATATTTTTGGTTACATTTGTGAGTTAATAAAAATGTAGATGGTTGTTTAAAAACAAGCGGCACTGTGTTCTTTTATACACTAATACTTTATGGCTTAATATTTTGCAATTAAGACAGCCATAAATATTAGTATTGTAATTTTACAGTTAAATGCTTAAATCTTACTATTTTTTAATTCAATACCAATATTTAATGTTTAATTATTATTTTTGTCATTATTATTATTATATTAAATCTCAACCTCTATCAGAAAAATTAGATTGCAAATAGTTGTCACATTTTCTACACTGCCAATGCGGAGTAAACACTCAAAAAAAAGAGAAACCTTATGTACAGAATAGATCAATCTGTTCAATGAAATGACATCTGCTTCCAACTAAAAAATATAGCTTGTGTCCAACTCAACAACTGCATGAAGAAGGCTGTGTAAAGCATGTTTTCAATGCAACACCTGTCTCACGGCCCTGATTACAGAACATTCCCATAAGATGACAGCAGCCATTCATTTACATACCCAGAGCCTCTCTCTATGTGCTGAAACCGTCCTTCAATTTCAGTCTCGCTCTAGTGCAAAGACTACACTCTAATTAGAAGTTAAGATGTGACCAGCTCTCGAGTTTGATTGCCTGAATCCCAAACAAGCTGTCCCGCTGTTAGATTTGCATAGCAAAATACCAAACTCTTATAGCTATTTGATTAGATGGTTAAAAGGACTAGAGGCGCATGAGAGTTCAAACAACTTTGAAAAGACTTGGCAACCAATTAGGTGGTCAATCACCCTGGAAATGTAGTAGCGCGCTATTCTGTCATAACGATATTACATCCCATCAATGACTGCGTGCATATATGCATCAGAGTGGTTCATTACCCAGCTATCAGCACCAAAGCCTTGCTGGAGAATTGAAACAGTTAACAAGTCATTACAACTCATCAACAAGCAAATCAACCCCCAACAATAATTAACAAGTCGGTGAGGGTGTCAAGTTTACAACATCCAACACAGCTGACTAATTAAACCAAAGAAAATACAAACAGGAAGCCTTTAGAAATAAAGTGTCATTATAATACCATGTTTTTGGACATTTACTATGGTGTTCCTGGGAGTGTCATGTGTATACTATAACATTGTCACAGTACTTTTTGTAAGTGCATGGTACTCATAGTTTACTTTAAAGAATACCATGGTAAAACCATGACACTTGTCCAAAAACGAATTACCGTAGTAAATATATAAAACAAAACCTGACAGTAGTGTTGTACTACTACAAGTTAAGTACTGTAATCATAGTGATGTGATGGTATCATACGGTAATACTCATTTAATAAATATTAAGGTATTTACATACTTAAAAATACCACGCTGCTACCATGGTAAACGTGCAAAAAATTTGGCAATACCATGGCAGAAGTTTCACTTACGAAAAGCATCATGGTATTGCAATGTTTTTAGACATACTGTGATAGTACAAAAGTGTTTTGGAAATGTCGTATTACATGAACTACAGTACAATGGAATAAATCAAAGTACTATGGTATTATCATTTGACACCATCGTTGTACCATGGTACTACTGTGGCAAGTCTAAGGAAAATTGTTACTATAGTACATGTCCAAAATCATTGGGTTTATAATAATGGTGCTGAAATATATCATACGTAGTAACGTTACTCTAATGGCGCTTTTCCACTGCATGGTACGGCACGGTACGGTTCGGTACGGTTCACTTTTGGGGGGTTTTCCACTGGGTACTGTACCTGGTACCTGATACTTTTTTAGTACCACTTCGGTCGAGGTTCCATCGAGCCGTACCGTTACCAAAACGTGACGTGTAAACTCTGCTGATCACTGAATGGCTGGAGAAAATCGTCATTACTGCGTCACTGAACTTGGACACATAAAAAAAATACCATGGTAAAAACAAGGTATCTCCACAATACTTCTGGTTCTGTTTCGTTAAATGTAATGACTGCAAACGGCCTAAATAAAGGGTTTAATACATAATATAATGAACAAGGGTTGTGACAGTGATATTTACTGGGGTGTGTGCTATATTTGGCTTGGCTGTTGTGCTGCTAACAGCATATGCTAACCATCACAGCGCTGTAAAACAACTGACCGCTGACATTTGTCACAAATATCCCGTCGTCGGTACCACCGTATAGATGCATGACGCATTTAAAATCACGACTAGTTCATTCTGGACTGTACCTACTCAAAAATATCACGTTAAAGGGGGTTTGCAGTAGACAGGAGAACAAATCAAGCCCAGTTAAACAAAGCACGGCCTGCGGGGGGGATCAGAAGCCTCGGTGTTTCCTAGCGAATGAACATTAACACAAATATCCTCAAAATATAACATCACAACACGAATGCTGCTGGAATCGACACAGGCATTATGAAAGAAGAGGTACTGGCGTGAATCAAGCCCAGGTTAGTGTTTGTTAGAGATATATTCACCTCTTTCTGCGTTGTTTCTGTCAGGCGGCACCGGGCGCGGCCTTGACACTCGCCGGGGTCTGCGGTTCGTCGCTCTGACGGAGTTCATTTGACGGGTTTCTGGTCAAAGCACACACCGCTGCGGCCCTTTCCTCTGGATCCTCACACTGTGCTGAGCTCGGAAGATGTAAATAAAAGCCTAAAGTGCATTTCACTGAGAATCTGCTTGGTCTGAGCTCAGGGGAAGCGGTTTTACTGTCCAAGCGCTCCGATTTCGCTTTTCAGTGGCAGGAGGAGCCATTTACACACACACTTACACACTCCCTTACACAACCACATGGTGCTGCACTCCACCAATCATATTAGATCCCCCCCTTACAAAAAGTACTATGGTAATACCGTAGTACTCTCTGAAACAGCTTAGAATACCATGGTACTAATCAATAGGCCTCCCATTGGGGGCCACTAATGTCCCATGATACAGTGATGGACACCATTATACTGAAGCCAGTGTACCATAAAGAACCTTAATAGCATGGTACATGTCCAAAACACATTTGCAAATACATTTAGATTTTTCAATAATTTAAAAAGTATTTTTAGATGAATGGGTTTTGAAGATCTTTCAGACTATTTGTGACCCTGGGCCACAAAAGCAATCATAAGTAGCAAAGGTATTTGTAGCAATAGCCAAAAATGCATTGTATGGGTCAAAATCATACATTTTCTTTCATGCCATAAATCATTAGGATATTAAGTAAAGATCGTGTGCCATGAAGATATTTTTTTAATTCCTACTGTAACTATATAAATAATAATAATTGATTAGTTATATGCATTGCTAAGGACTTCATTTGGACAGATTTTTCTTAATATTTTGATTTTTCTGCACCCTCAGATTCCAGATGATTATTTCAGCCAAATATTGTCCTAACAAACCAAACATCAGTGGAAATATTATTTATTCAGCTTTCAGGTGATGTATAAATCTCAATTTAAAAAAAATGACCCATATGACTGGTTTTGTGGTCCACGGTCACATTTGGTCTATGAACTGAAATAATGTAAGTTTTATTGTACAGTCTATAGAATTAGCTTTAGATAACAAGCATAAGATCCACAGGACATAGAACTCAGATTTGTGCTCAAGGTTTTGACCGTTTTGTCCAAAACAGTGGTCTGATTTGTTTCATTTTAATAAATTGCAGCGTGATAGAAGGTCATTAGTCTGATAAGACAAAGACGAACAGCGTGCTTCTCAAGCTGGGTTGCATTTCCTAAAAGTATTTTAAGTCAAAGTAGAAACTATTAGTACCGATGGTTTACGATCTACCCGGCTTATGATGAATACAGCCCTGGTCTGCATGATTTCAACATGAATAACACATATATCAGGTTTATTATAGTCAACTGAAAATGCAAATCATAAAAAACATTTTTGTTACTTGAAATAACACAAAAGTTAAATTAAATAAAATTATATATATATATATATATATATATAATTTTAACTTGAAATACTAAAATAACTAAACTAAACTATATATAAAATAACTAAAACTATTTTTAATCTAACCTAACCCTAACCCTAACTATTTTTAATACATTTTAAAAAGATAAAAAATGAAAACAGCTTATTAATACTAATTCAAATTAAATTGAAAACAGAAAATGACATTTTTCAAATAAAATCGCATTCAAAATATAAACAAAAAATATTGAAGTAATGTAAAATGTATTTAGTTTAAACTCAATATATATAAATAGTATACTTTAAATTGGAATTTAAATAAAATAAATTAATATTTAAATAAATTAAAATAAATATTAGAAAAACTATTAAGATGACACAATAATAAAATTACTAAAATCATCTCAAATTAAATTGAAGACAGAAAATTGAAAAATAAACAACATTTATGAATACTATAACAATGATATCCTACAATGTTGAGCAATGATTCTATCATTTGTATCAATTCATATTGTAGCCAGAGGCAGAACATGTAGTGTATTTGTATAATATGAGTATGGTTAAGGTTCAGCAGAATCTCAACTGAAAACAGGACTAGATTAGTTCTCTAGAGTGAGCAAGAAGCCGCACGACTCTCTCTCGTTGTCTGAATGTTAACACGGCGTTTCTGAATGAGACACAAGCACTCTATTATTAACATGAATCATACAGTGATTTGATTGAATTAGACAGAAGGACTGAAATGAAAAACATGTAGGTGCCTTTGAATTCTGCATCTCTGTGTGTGATGCAAGTTTCTTCTGCTTGATCAGTTTATCATTTCATCACTCTCAGATGACAGAGTAGTATTTTAAGAGCTCAAAGACATGACAGCGCTATCTGCTGTGCCCGAATGGAGCTGCAGCCGTGTATCTCTCGAACTCGAACTCAACTCTATTGTTGTTTAGAGACCTCCTGGCGTTTGGTTGCAGTTTTTGGATGAACAGCCAAACAGTAGTCGTGTTATACGATGCTGTGTAACATATGCATTTACATTTATCAGACGCTTTTATCCAAAGCGACTTACAATTGCATTCAGGTTATACAATTTCATTAGTATGTGTGTTCCCTGGGAATCGAACCCACAACCTTTTGCGCTGCTGACGCAATGCTCTACCACTGAGCCACAGGAACACTGCATGTAACATATGCAGTGTTGTTTGCACAATACCATCCTCGTGTGAAGCATGTTTTTAGCTGGAAATGGATATATCTCTGAGATGTGTCATTGGTAAACATGCTTGCTGCTGCGCTTGAAGCTCAGTGAAGATAAAGATGTCTGTGTCTTTAATACTGTATACAAACTGAATACATAATGCCAGTTCATCCCCTGAATCAAGGTAGCTGGATGCAGAACTGCAATTCAAATTTGACTGCGAGGAAGGCAAAGTAAAGCTTTTTAGCATATTTAATAAACTCATTTTTGAGAAATTAGTCCAGAATTTTTTGAATTGCAGTTTAGTACAGTTCAGATTCAAATTCACATCCATTACAGGCAGCTAATTCCTCAGGTGTGAATTTTGCACAACCTTTGTATGAGAAAGAAAATGGCAGATTGCTAATGGTAATTATATAATTCATAAATGATTAAATATTAATGTGGCAGCATGGCCTCATTTGTGCAGCAGGTGATGATGGTTCCTTAGCTGTTACAATCACAAAATGAAATCATAAATATTGTGAGAGGTGAACACAAATCTGCTTATGAACAACAGGTTAGTTGATGTTTGAGTCTGATTAGAAACGAACAAATGCATGATGTGTTTAAATTAATCATATGTGGATTTATGTTACAGAGCGTAATGTTTGGTTTGGGTTTGTTTTCATTTAGAACGCATTTTCAACACAACCAGAATAAATAAAGAAATAGATCTTATGAGGATCTTTTTTTAAAGAATTGAATTATTTGACACTGATGCAAACAACAAAATAACATAATAAATAAGTAAATATTATTACTTAGCCCATTAACCTGTTAACTGTCACGCCCATTTTTGAGTGTAGGCCTGCAAATGTAATGTCGAAATTCAAATAATATAATTCCGGAACGCTTTTGAATATGATCCTATTCTGGTCTTGTTTTAAAGAGACTTTGAAGTTTCTTGCACAGGTGTCTGTAGTTATAAAAAATTAGTTTACAAAAAAAGTATAGATATTTAAAGTTTATTGTAATAAAAAAACAATAATAAATAATATTTTATATTTTATTAAATAACATATCAATTAAAAATTTGGTTCACCTAAAAATTATTGGAATAAAAGCTATAGGTCTAAGAAGTTGTGTTTCAAATTTGAGACTGATATCATAAAAATGAGATTGTGAGCCGTTATACCAACAAAGGCCACTAGGTGACATTCATGTCCAATTGATGATTCCTAAAGGACACTTGGAGACCACTTGACCTCACACCACAGCAAAGATTGATATCTTTTTTTATTATTTAAAAAATTGTGTTCAAGATGAAAAAACAAAAAAAATAGTTTGGATTATTAACATAAAAACTGAAGTTTAAGTGATTGTAAGTGTGTTTATTGGCTTTTCATAACTCCTGGTATACCTTTGATTTTTTTGCTACCTTCTGTTGTCACAAATTAATAAATTATTGTCACTACATAATATTTCCTCCAAAACAGTGGTCAATATGAAAAGTACCACATAGAGCTTTCCAACGATATTAGTTTGTCAATATTAGATCAGATTAAGTGATTGTAAGTGTGTTTATTGGCTTTTCAATAAACTCCTGGTATACCTTTGATTTTTTTGCTACCTTCTGTTGTCACAAATTAATAAATTATTGTCACTACATAATATTTCCTCCAAAACAGTGGTCAAATATGAAAAGTACACACGTAGAGCTTTCCAACGATATATAGTTTGTCAATATTAGATCAGTTTAAGTATAGGATATAATTGTTTTAAACATGCAGTGGCAAATGGGCCCACCGGTGGGCCAGTGACAGTTAACAGGTTAATTAGTTTGAAACAGAATGCACATTCAACACACACACAATAAATAAAATCAAATAAAAAGTTTCGTATGATGATCTTATAAAGATCCATTTAATTGAGGCAAATAACAAAATAACATAATAAACCAGATAGTTAATATTATTAATTAGTCCATTAATATATGGTAAAACAATTAAATGACACCCACCTGAAAAACATCAATACATAATTTCTATTTTTATTACAGTAATTACATTTTTATATGTATTAATAAAAATACAAAATATATGTATTTTATGTATAAAATATTTTTATAGGTGGTTGTTTGGCATTTTGTACTGTTTCAGTACCTGTCCCTGTAATAGCTGGTACTGATTATTATTATTTCTTTTAATTGGTTTGTATATGTTGAATGAATGCAGGTTTGGTGTGGCATGTTGTTCTAGAGTTTGGCCGCTAGAGGTCCGTGCAGAACACTACATGACATTAAACTGACACAAGTCCAAGAGTTCAGCCTCAGGTCTCATTTCTACTGCTGCATTAGTCATTATTGATCATATTCAGTCATAATCGTCAAATAGAAACTGTGCATGGGACTTAGTCGAAAAACTGACTATATTAAACCTGATTTTTAACAAGTTCGTTTTTTATATTCAAGTGTTCCTTGAATATGGGGCAGAAAATGCAAGCCATACAGCAAAAATATTTATGTTATCAAATATATCTTTGAATATGTTTCAAACTATGCAAAGATGGACACCAAAAATACATCTGGTAAAATATTTTTCAAAATATATTGATGTAAATGTATTTTTTACCAATATATTATTTGGCCTTTGAATTTTTTTTATTTTAGATAAAAAAAATATATATTCTGTTTTCTTATATATATATATCTTATATATAAGAAAACAGAATATATATATTTTTATATATACACAGAATACACATTTTTTATATTTTTGTATATATATATATATATATATATATATATATACATATATACAAAAATATAAAAAATTGGCTGTGTGTGTGTGTGTGTGTGAGTTGTGTGAGTGTGAGTGTGTGTGTGTGTGTGTGTGTGTGTGTGTGTGTGTGTGTGTGTGTGTGTGTGTGTGTGTGTGTGTGTGTGTGTGTGTGTGTGTGTGTGTGTGTGTGTGTGTGTGTGTGTGTGTGTGTGTATGTGTGTGTGTGTGTGTGTTTTTACAGCATTAAAAAATATATTTTACCCTCACTTT
Source organism: Schizopygopsis pylzovi (assembly GCA_027422435.1). Taxonomy (NCBI): domain Eukaryota; kingdom Metazoa; phylum Chordata; class Actinopteri; order Cypriniformes; family Cyprinidae; genus Schizopygopsis; species Schizopygopsis pylzovi. The sequence continues at coordinate 3,151,741 of CM049832.1, read as the reverse complement.
ATTAGTCATCTATAGAGGTAAGATTTTAAAGATTTCAAATGTATTTTCTTGCCCCTGAAATACCTTTTGAAATATATTTTGGTATATGAAAGTTGAAACGAATAAAATATATTTCATTGAGTTTCACTGTTTAGAACACATATTTATCATATATTTAAAACATATTTTGGCCTTTTTTTGCCGTTTGGGAAATGCCTTCCTTTTAAAGTCAGCTCTTGTTTTAGGCCCTGATGCACATATCATCTGAACAATCAAACACTGAAAACATTGTAACATATGAAGACAGCAGAGCGATCAGTGGTGAGCGCATGCGTGTGTGTCGGAGCATGTAGTTGACTGTGAGTGGATGTGGCCGTGGTGTGTGTCGGAGCATGTAGTTGACTGTGAGTGGATGTGGCCGTGGTGTGTGTCGGAGCATGTAGTTGACTGTGAGTGGATGTGGCCGTGGTGTGTGTCGGAGCATGTAGTTGACTGTGAGTGGATGTGGCCGTGTGTAACTCCAGCTGGTGTGGCCAGTGACAGGAAGCTGCTTGTGTTTGTGTGTGAAGCAGGATGTGGCTCTGCACGGGTTCCTATGACTGGCGCTAAAGGAAGTGAAACTGCTTGTTATTAGGCCAGAACTGCATAATACACCTGCTGATCTACTGAGATTTCATTGACTGAGACTGGTCAAACAACACCTCAGCTCGCTCTTTCAACCTTTGTCAAGGAATACATGTGTGTCATACACGCATCTAACCCTCGACCTGGCTGTTGCTTTCATGTGCCAGGTTTTAGTTTGACCACTTACTGCAGAAACAGTGTAGTTGTTCTAGTATTATCTATATGCTATTTATTAATGTACCTTTATTTTATATTTTCAGTTGTCATTTTAATTTAATTTTAAGTTTTAGTAATTTAATAATTGTGCTTTTGTCATTTTTACTACTTTTTAAATATATATATTTCTATATATTTATTTATTTATTGCTAATAGTTGTAGTTTTAGTTAACAACACTGTCCTGAAGACTCATTTTAATATCTAAACATCATCTGGTTTGCTTTCTTTTTAGTGGTGTTTGCAGACATCACTGTTACTTATTTATCTTAGCAGATCCTTTTATCCATAACATAAAAATATAAAAAATTATAAATGATAAATACATTTAAAAAGAATTATCAATAAATTATTGATTGATTGATTTGTTTGTTTATTTATTTATTAAAGAGAGGCCAGAAGTTTAAACCATATAATGTTCTCCCAAAATGTAAGTTGTAAATAAGATGAAAATAATAAAATAATTAATGAATTTTAATAATGTAAAATATTTGTTTGTCATAATTTTCCTTTATATATTACGCAGATAATCAAATAAATAATAAACTAATTAATTAAATAGCTGTAATAATTTAGATTTTTTTTTACTATCCTTTCCTTCATAATCTGAGACTTTTTGTATTTATCGTTTAAATAAATAAAAAGACCTGTGAATAATTAAATAATTAAAATGTGTTTTATTTGTCTGGCATTATAACAGCAACTTTTATACAGACAAATGCAACTCATGTTTATTCAGACAATGTTTTAACTGTAAAATATTGTAAAGCTTAAATATAATATAAAAATTAGGTAATAATAATTATTGTAAATATTTATAATTATTGCATTCAAAATCATTTAATCATTTGTAATGTGACTTGTATTTTATCTGTAAAATATTTAGAATGTTGAAAATAATTTGCAGATAATAAAATAATAATGACAATAATTGAAAGGAATTGAAATAATATTTTTTTTCTGAAACTCTGATGATTATTATTTTGGGCTTTAATCATCTTCTTCCTGCAGCTCGCCGCTCCGCCGCTGTCTTAGCGGGATCTAGGCCGCTGCCATGACAACCGTATCATGTATAAATCACATGGTCGTGTGATGCTCTCGGTCCTGACACAGTTATGGGTTTAACTCGGCTTAATCTAATGTTTGTAGCCCAAACCTGACTTCCTCATCCCTCGTCTTCCTCTGTGGACGTCCGTCTGCTCTGAGGGTCATTAAAACAGCACGCATACAGGGATGATAACTAAATATCAGACCATGACTTTTATTTTCAGAAAAATATGTTTCACAAACATTTACAACAAAATTGAATAAATAAATGATTATTTTTATGTGAGTGTGTGCAATTTTGAGATTAAAAAATGCTTTTTGAAGATGTATTTTATGCTCACCGAGGCTGCATTTGTGTGTTTAAAAAATCCAGGAATATTGTGAAATATCATTACAGTTTAAAACAAGTTTTATATTTGAGTATATAGTAAAATGTAATTTATTCCTGTGATTAAAGCTGTATTTTCAGCATCATTACTCCAGTGTTTAGTGTCACATGATCTTCAGAAATCAGTCTAATATACTGATTTGCTGCATTTTTGATTATTATCAATGTTGAAAACAGTGCTGCTTCATATTTTTATGGGAAAAGTTGTAATTAAGATCAGAAAGTTCAAAAGAGCAGAAATCTTTTGTAATATTATAAATGTCCTTTCTGTCACTTTTCTGATTTTAAGACATGTTTAGACTGTAGTTCTTCAGATTGAAGGTACTGAAGAAGTGTTTCATGTCAGACTCGGAGACTGATATTTGCTGATTTGATTGTGTTTTAGTAATGTGTGCACAGCTGCTCACAGACACGTTCGGTCTTGTCTGACGGTCTCTAATGATCTGAATGATGTGTGACACACTAATGTGTAAAATTAACACGGATGCAAACCTGTGACATTCTGCACCCAAAGCCATTTGCTGTTCATTTCTGATCTTCAGGACTGACTGTCTGCTCTGTTACTTTGTTAGTGATGAAATCAGACCTGTTTGTTCAGTATAGCCAACATCCCATGTATCTACATCAGTTGCCATAGTAATGAGTTCAGCGTCAGCACGACACCAAGAGACTTTCTCACACAGAGAGGAGCTGCTAGTGAGGATGGAAAACAGAACATTTAGCTTCGTTTCGCTTCTGTCTCTCTCTCACACACACACACACACACACAACACACACCACACACACAACACACACACACACACACACACACACACACACACAGACACGACACACACACACACACACACACACACACACACACACAACACAGACACACACACACACACACACACACACACACACACACAGCACAGTGCATCACACACTACCACACACACACACTACACACAGCACACACACACTACCCACACACACAACTACCCCACACAACGCACACTCCCCCCCACACACAACACACCAGACACACACATTTTAACATAGGGACACGACACACACACACACAACACTTTCATCACTGACAACCAGAACCCAGCAAACACAGCCAAAACCACAAAACAGCCCACACACACACACACACACACAACACACACACACACACACACACACACACACACACACACACACACACACACAGCATACACACACACACACACACACACACAACACACACACACACACACACACACACACACAGAACACACACACACAGAACACACACACACACACACACCCACACACACACACACACACACACACACACAACACACACAGAACACACACACACACACACACACCCACACACACACACGTTGACATGACATTCATGGCAATACAAACTGATTTCTATCAGCCTAAAGCAACACTACACATAAACCTACCCCTCACAATAAATATATATATATATATGAATACACACAATTGTTTTAATAAATTCAATAATAAACGACACATTACAACATTACACACTATTTATATTTAGAATTTCCTTCATGTGAGGATGGAAAACAGAATGTTTTATATGTATCATATATATAACATATGACATAATTAATATATATTGTAAATAATTAATAAATACAAATTTATTATTAATTTATTAAATCTGTAATTTCTATATATTAAATATTTTATAAATTTTATATATATATATATATAGTGCATATTTATTATATTTAATATATTATACTATAATAATTTTAAAATATCTAAATATAATTCTAATGATTTAAAAGTAATTTAATTCTGAATGAATTTAGAATATGTGTATATATATATATATAGTAAGTGCTTGTGGTAGACTGTGTGTTGTCTAGCTGGTGTTGTGATTGCTCTAGTGTGTGCTCATTTGTGTAATTCAAAAAATCTTCACATAATTACAAAATAATGAAAAGTGTATTTACTTTTATGTTATTATTATTTGTTACTTGAATAATGACACTATGTATTTTATTATAACATGATTTGTAAACACTTGATGTTGTTGCTCTTTTGTAGTTTTGATTGCTTGATTTGACAAAAACAAATGTATTTGTTATTTACCCATCGAAAGATTACTATTACTGTCACTGTTACTAATTTTGCACATAATTAGGCCTATGTAATATTAATAAATGTATTTTTATCAACAAATATAGAAATGTATTTTTTATTTGATTTTACGGGCATTTTTGTTACTTTTGCACAGTTCTGGTTCTGTGCTGGTCGTCTACTTGAAGTCCAGTGTAGATCTGGTGCTTCACTGATAATAGGCTTCGTTGATACACACTCATAACCAGCACATTATACACACAAGCTCGTACAACAACATCTCACAGTTTACCTTCACACCTCCCCGTCACACACTGCGAGTGTGTCATACTGCGGCCCACACACATGCAAACACTCAGGCCAGGGTGCATGCTGGGAGTCAAAGGATGTTTTGGAGGACTAAAGCTCTGCCTCTGTGTTTGAGAGAAATAAGGAAGTTTCAGATGACGATAAGGACAATATTTACTGTTATAGAGAAATGTAAAAGATACATAAGAGTTATTGTAAGTTGTTGTAATATGACACACACATACATACACACACACACACACACACACACACAGATAATGTAGTAATGTAGTACAAAGCCTGGCATAATCATCTTTATGCAATTATAATTTTTCTACAAAAAATTGTATATATATACATCTCAATAAATTAGAATGTCATGGAAAAGTTCATTTATTTCAGTAATTCAACTCAAATTGTGAAACTCCTTCATTTCAGATCGGGATTTCGGACCATGTGTCACAAATCTTTTAATTTGCAAAATAATTCACATGCCCTCTCCGAAGTTCCGCATTCTGAAGTCCCGATCTGAATCAAATGATTTGCGATCTGTGCTCTGAAGTCCCGATCTGAATCAAATGATTTGCGAAACGCATTCTGAAGTCCTCGATCTGAATCAAATGATTTACGAAACGCATTCTGAAGTCCCGATCTGAATCAAATGATTTGCGATACTCATTCTGAAGTCCCGATCTGAATCAAATGATTTGCGATACGCATTCTGAAGTCCTGATCTGAATCAAATGATTTGTGATCTGTGCTCTGAAGTCCCGATCTGAATCAAATGATTTGCGATACGCATTCTGAAGTCCCGATCTGAATCAAATGATTTACGAAACGCATTCTGAAGTCCCGATCTGAATCAAATGATTTGCGATACGCATTCTGAAGTCCTGATCTGAATCAAATGATTTGCGATACTCATTCTGAAGTCCCGATCTGAATCAAATGATTTGCGTTACGCATTCTGAAGTCCCGATCTGAATCAAATGATTTGCGATACGCATTCTGAAGTCCCGATCTGAATCAAATGATTTGCGTTACTCATTCTGAAGTCCTGATCTGAATCAAATGATTTGCGATACGCATTCTGAAGTCCCGATCTGAATCAAATGATTTACGAAATGCATTCTGAAGTCCTGATCTGAATCAAATGATTTACGAAACGCATTCTGAAGTCCCGATCTGAATCAAATGACTTGCGTTACGCATTCTGAAGTCCCGATCTGAATAAAATTATTTGCGATACACATTCTGAAGTCCTGATCTGAATCAAAGTTATTTGCGATACACATCTCATGACCAGTCCCGATTATGACATCACAATGCTTTGCGTAACGCATTCTGAAGTCCCGATCTGAATCAAATGATTTACGAAATGCATTCTGACACCTCCCCGATCTGACATCAAATGCGAGTGTGCGAATACGCATTCTGAAGTCCCGATCTGAATCAACATGATTTACGAAATGCATTCTGACCAGGGTGCCGATGCTGGGAGTCAAATGATGTTTTGCGAACGCATTCTGAAGCTCCTGCCTCTGAATCAAATGATTTGCGAGAACGCATTCTGAAGTCCCGAGTCTGAATCAAGATGATTTACGATAATGCATTCTGAAGTCGATCTGAATCAAATGATTTGCGATACGCATTCTGAAGTCCGATCTGAATCAAATGATTTGCGATACTCATTCTGAAGTCCTGATCTGAATCAAATGATTTGCGTTACGCATTCTGACAGTCACTGATCTGACATCACACATGATTTGTGATACGCATTCTGACAGTCACCGATCTGACATCACACATGATTTGCGATACTCATTCTGACAGTCACTGATCTAGAATCAAATGTAGTAATGCGATAGTCATTCTGAAGTCCCGATCATGAATCAATATGATTATGCGATTACTCATTTTGAAGTCCCGATCTGAATCAAATGTATATATGATACGCATTCTGAAGTCCCGATCTGAATGTCAAATGGAATTTGCGTTACGCATTCTGATTTCAGTGATCTGAACTCAAATGATTTGCAAACGCATTCTGAAGTCCCGATCTGAATCAAATGATTTGCGATACTCATTCTGAAGTCCTGATGTGAATCACAATGATCTTGCGTTACGCATTCTGCAAGTCCTGATCTGAATTCAACATGCCCTCTTGCGAAGTTCCGCATTCTGAAGTCCCGATCTGAATCAAATGATTTGCGAAACTGTGCATTCTGAAGTCCCGATCTGAATCAAATGATTTGCTGATACGCATTCTGAAGTCCTGATCTGAATCAAATGATTTGCGAAAACGCATTCTGAAGTCCCGATCTGAATCAAATGATTTGCGAATACTCATTCTGAAAGTCCCGATCTGAATCAAATGATTTGCGAATACGCATTCTGAAAGTCCCGATCTGAATCAAATGATTTGCGAAATCTGTGCATTCTGAAGTCCCGATCTGAATCAAATGATTTGCGTTACGCATTCTGAAGTCCCTGATCTGAATCAAATGATTTGTGAATACGCATTCTGAAGTCCCGATCTGAATCAAATGATTTGCGAAACGCATTCTGAAGTCCCGATCTGAATCAAATGATTTGCGATACTCATTCTGAAGTCCTGATCTGAATCAAATGATTTGCGTTACGCATTCTGAAGTCCTGATCTGAATCAAATGATTTGCGAAACGCATTCTGAAGTCCCGATCTGAATCAAATGATTTGCAAAACGCATTCTGAAGTCCCGATCTGAATCAAATGATTTCTGAAACGCATTCTGAAGTCCCGATCTGAATCAAATGATTTGTGAAACTGTGCATTCTGAAGTCCCGATCTGAATCAAATGATTTGCGTTACGCATTCTGAAGTCCCGATCTGAATCAAATGATTTGCAAAACGCATTCTGAAGTCCCGATCTGAATCAAATGATTTGCGAAACGCATTCTGAAGTCCCGATCTGAATCAAATGATTTGCGAAACGCATTCTGAAATCCCGATCTGAATCAAATGATTTGCGAAACGCATTCTGAAGTCCCGATCTGAATCAAATGATTTGCGTTACGCATTCTGAAGTCCTGATCTGAATCAAATGATTTGTGATACGCATTCTGAAGTCCCGATCTGAATCAAATGATTTGCGTTACGCATTCTGAAGTCTCGATCTGAATCAAATGATTTGTGATACTCATGCTCTGAAGTCCCTGATCTGAATCAAATGATTTGCGATATGCATTCTGAAGTCCCGATCTGAATCAAATGATTTGTGATCTACGCATTCTGAAGTCTCGATCTGAATCAAATGATTTGCGAAACGCATTCTGAAGTCCCTGATCTGAATCAAATGATTTGTGATACTGTGCATTCTGAAGTCCCGATCTGAATCAAATGATTTGTGATACGCATTCTGAAGTCCCTGATTTGAATCAAATGATTTGCGATAACGCATTCTGAAGTCCCTGATCTGAATCAAATGATTTGCGATACTCATTCTGAAGTCCCGATCTGAATCAAATGATTTGTGATACTCATGCTCTGAAGTCCTGATCTGAATCAAAGTGATTTGTGATACTCATGCTCTGAAGTCCTCGATTTGAATCAAATGATTTGCGTTACGCATTCTGAAGTCCTCGATCTGAATCAAATGATTTGTGATACACATGCTCTGAAGTCCCTGATTTGAATCAAATGATTTGCGATACTCATTCTGAAGTCCCTGATCTGAATCAAATGATTTGTGAACTGTATTCTGAAGTCCCTGATCTGAATCAAATGATTTGCGAAACGCATTCTGAAGTCCCGATCTGAATCAAATGATTTGCGATACTCATTCTGAAGTCCCGATCTGAATCAAATGATTTGCGTTACGCATTCTGAAGTCCCGATCTGAATCAAATGATTTGTGATACTCATTCTGAAGTCCCGATCTGAATCAAATGACTTTGCGATACTGTGCATTCTGAAGTCCCGATCCTGAATCAAATGATTTGTGAACCGATCTGAAAATATGTGAATCATTTTACGATGTAACTGTTTTGGAGTTATAAAAAGCAGACAACTGAGTGAACGTGAAACTCCTGATAAAAGAGGTGTATTTACGTCATAATCTGTATGAATTGCATTTTTGATGGTTTTTGTTTTTTATTTTTATAAATGAATGGGTCTGGACACAACGAGCATCACATCACGGCTCATTTACCTCCATTTCCAGTGAATCAACAAGTCTGCTAAGTGCTAAAAGACAGACATGAGCACTACAGCGGCAAACGACCCGGGACCCCGGCCTGTCCCGTCACAGACACTCCCCCTCGAGCACTGCAGAAAGGGCAGATGGCTCATTACCATAAATAGGACAGTGAAAGCGAGCGAGGCCCGCCATAAGGACACTGCACCCCCTGAAACACATGTAAAAGAAGGGCCGGTTGCTAGGAGAACGAGCCCCCTCCGTTCCGCAGGAGTGTTAGCGGGCCCTCGCCGCTGCTCTCGGGGCTCTGTATCTCGGGGACAGATGGCCAATGGACCCCGCCGGTTTGATCAGCGCGGTGGGAGCTGGCAGCACGTTCTCGAACCTTCTCCTGCCCAGCCGAGTCTCAGCGAACACTAAGAATAGACCAGCACTGACCGCACCGCTTCATCCCTCAGCCGTAATACTGATCTGAGAACAGACACACTTACACTCAGAGTAAGACGTTATTGCTCACAGGTTGCTCTTTCGTAACTCTTGGAGGAAAGTATCTTGGAGTAATTATCTACTTTGTCTCAGAAATACAAATTCTGGAAGAATACAGAAGACTGTAAACCCAAATATCTAATTATTATTACTAGTTTACAGCTTTTAATGAGTTATTTAGATAAATAAAAATTTAGATATTTTAATAAATTTAATAAATAAAATTTAGATTTTTTTTATTCAAAAATATATGAACTGAAATATTACATATTGAAATTGCAATTTTAATTAAAATATTGACTGAATTATTAAAGTATTACAAAAATATTTAAGTGATATACTAATACATTTATGTAATCAGATTTTGAGTTCAGCTAACGTTGTTTCTATAACGTTCAGTAATATTTCGGTTTGGTTTTGCATTTTAAATAATGAATGTAAAGATAATTTGGTTTGAATGTAAAGAAAATATGGATTTAGGAGAATTTGTGAACAAATATTTGGCTTTTGATCACAGACTGTAATCTGAGCACCGCTTGAGACATCTGGGCTCTTTCAATTAATAATGCCTTTCATATTCCTGGATATTAATTATATTTGATCAATAAGTCATGGCAACATGTTTTTCCATTACATAAACTCAAAAATTAATAATAAAAACCTAATTAACAAAATAATTTAACCGATAATAAAAACCTAATTAGCAAAGTAATTGAACCAATTTCAACAACATTTTTCTGGGGTATGCGAGATTAATAATTTGAACAAGATTCAGTATATAAGGCTGAAAGACATTTTTTAACAGTGTAGAAAACAGGACGTATAATTGCTTTTCAAGTTCATGGAGATTTTGTCAAGACAGAATTTCAAGTTTCATGTTTTAATAATAACCTTGACATTTAGATTTGGTGTAATTTAATTTAATATATTTTAGACATGTTTTAGTTTATATATTTCATCATATCTAATAAATTCACTTTTTTGG
>CM049832.1:3093967-3136467 GCA_027422435.1 Schizopygopsis pylzovi | reverse complement strand
TGTGTGGAGTTGTGAGGAGTTGTGTGGAGTTGTGTGGGGTTGTGTGGGGTTGTGTGGGGTTGTGTGGGGTTGTGTGGAGTTGTGTGGGGTTGTGTGGAGTTGTGTGGGGTTGTTTGGGGTTGTGTGGAGTTGTGTGAGTTGTGTGTAGTTGTGTGGGGTTGTGTGGAGTTGTGTGGAGTTGTGTGGAGTTGTGTGGAGTTGTGTGGAGTTGTGTGGGGTTGTGTGGAGTTGTGTGGAGTTGTGTGGAGTTGTGTGTGGAGTTGTGTGGAGTTGTGTGGAGTTGTGTGGAGTTGTGTGGAGTTGTGTGGAGTTGTGTGGAGTTGTGTGTGGAGTTGTGTGGGGTTGTGTGGAGTTGTGTGGAGTTGTGTGAAGACTAATGCAGCTGTAGCATGTGCTGCGGCCCACGCCGGGGCTGATGGTGCCAGTGACAGACAGCGGCGGCTCACAGCGTCAGCATTGTCCCGCTACACAAGAGTGCACTTGTGCCTGAGGCTGAGGGGGAGGGGAACATGAACAGCACTGACGGTCCCACAAAAAAAAGCTCTGCACTACTTACTGACTCTGCACTACTTCTGAGCACTGTTAGGTGGTTGCTAAAGTGTTCTATGTGGTTGCTAGGGCACCCTGGATGGTTGCTAACTGGATGCCACAATGCAAAATGGTTACTAAATAATTTATGTGCAGTTTTTAATGTGTCCTCGTTTTAAGGTGATGTGTAGGGTGTTGCTAAGGAATTCAGAATGCTTTTAAACTGGCTGCCACAATGCAAGATTGTTTCTAGTGCATTTGTATCGGCAACTTAAGGTGTTCTGGTTGATTTTATTATGTTGCAATTTGGTTTCTAGGGTGTTGCTGTGTGGTTGCTAGGGTGTTGCAATGGAATTTAGAATACTTTTAAACTGGCCTGCACAATGCAAGATGGTTGCTTGAGCATTTCAATCTGTTGCTAAGGTGTTCTGATTGATTTTAGTAGGTTGCAATTTGTTTTCTAGGGAGTTGATAAGGAATTTTGTATAATTTTAACAGCTCACACAATGCAAGATCGTTGCTAGGGCTTTTCTATACTGTTGCTAAGTTGTTCTATTATGTATATAAAAAGAGCCACTCCCAATTCTGGTCTTTAGATCACTATACTTGAATGTAATTGTTTTTTTCACCCACTTATCATTTACATGTATTAACCAGAAACAATCTTCTCTGAAATAAGATGAAAAATGACTCAAAGGAAAGGAAAGGTTTCATTGAATCACAGTCATTTATGAGTCTGTGTTGATCTTTTGTTTCAGCGTCTCACTTGAAAAGCAGCCAGTTCATCAAACAAAAGCCGCTCTCAGCAGGACTGAAACACAATACACTGTTTGGAGGAGCAAATCAGATCAGCCTATTGATCCGGTGTTGTTTTATTGCCTCCGCAAATAATGTTTGTCTTCAGTAATGGTTGTTTCACACAGGCCAATGAACACCTCTGGAAGCTAGTTAAGTGAAAAGTGAACAAGTTTGAGTCATAAAGTCTTAAAGGGCCGGTATTTAATCAAGTCACAATGTGCAGGATGTATTTATCACATTATGTGTTTTAATTTTTCACTCTTGCACTGTCCTTATGTCCAGAATAGATTTATTTCCATTTGTAGTCCGTTACTGATTCCAGATTACATGACACAAATTGTAGATACGTAATCCATTACATTACATATTTTAGGAAATATAATCAGACTACTTTTTGATCGCTTATGACCTACCTAGTCACAAGGCTGATTTACCTTAAACCTTTAGCTATATTGATTTAAATAGGATAATCTTGTACCATATTGATATAAAAACACAAAGAGGGAAGGTCAAAAGTAATCTAAAAATAGTCTGATTATATTACCTAAAATGTGTGATATAATGGATAAATGCATCATTCATTCATAACATTACTATCTAAAATTTGTGTCATGTAATTTGGATCAGTAACGGATTACAATTTGTAAGTAATCAGTGTTTATTTCACATATAGCAGGTTTAATACATCATTCATCTACGTGTTTACACTTTCATCTTATTATATTGCTTTATAACATTTAAGTCTATATGTCACTAACCAGCACCAATATGACAAAAAAAAGTGTATTTATTCTGTATATGTAGGCCAAATCAAACCCAGACCGTGGGTTAATTGCACCGCAGCTTCTGCGTCTTTTGCGCCACATGTTGAGTGTTTTATCACCGTCATGTGTCTATCAGCACAGATAAGAGTCAAGCAGGAGCTGTTGACACATTTCATAAAGACCCGATGCACACAAAGGGCTGTCAAACACGGGGCTTCTGTAAGCAAACACACTCCACTGTCACAGTGTTTAATAAGGCTCTCTGTGTCAGACAAACACCACCCGTGGAGATCCATCCACACTTCACTTCTGGAGGAGCAGAGAGCCTGTTAATGCCGTGAGCCGCCAAACGCCAACTGCTTGAGTCGAGATTCCATGCTCTATAGCTGGGCTCATTACTTGGAAATTGTAATTAGTTACTGACTCCAAGTTACATGACAAAAAGTTGTAGTTAGTAACATAATCCATTACATTACACATTTTAAGGTAATATAATCAGACTACTTTAGACCTAACTTGTTTCTCATATTGATTTAAATAGGATAATTTTGTTCCATATTGATATAATAAATCATAGAGATAGAAAATATATTACATTTGTTATTAATATAATAACGTGTATTAAACATTACAGTATGTAAAGGTTTCCTAAACTGGGGTTCGTATAGGAACTGCGGGCTCCGAAGCGAACTCTGTGGGCTCCCGGACTGGAGCGGGCTCCGGGGCGGACTCTGTGGGCTCCCAGACTGGAGCGGGCTCCGGGGCGGACTCTGTGCACTCCCGGACTGGAGCGGGCTCTGGGGCGGACTCTGTGGGATCCCGGACTGGAGCGGGCTCCGGGGCGGACTCTGTAGGATCCCGGACTGGAGCGGGCTCTGGGGCGGACTCTGTGGGATCCCGGACTGGAGCGGGCTCCGGGGCGGACTCTGTAGGATCCCGGACTGGAGCGGGCTCCGGAGCGGACTCTGTGCACTCCCGGACTGGAGCGGGCTCCGGGGCGGACTCTGTGGGATCCCGGACTGGAGCGGGCTCCGGGGCGGACTCTGTGGGATCCCGGACTGGAGCGGGCTCCGGGGCGGACTCTGTGGGATCCCGGACTGGAGCGGGCTCCGGGGCGGACTCTGTGGGATCCCGGACTGGAGCGGGCTCCGGGGCGGACTCTGTGGGATCCCGGACTGGAACGGGCTCCGGGGCAGACTCTGTGGGATCCCAGACTGGAGCGGGCTCCGGGGTGGACTCTGTGGGCTCCCGGACTGGAGCGGGCTCCGGAGCGGACTCTGTGCGCTGCTGGACTGGAGCGGGCTCGGGGGCAGACTCTGTGGGCTCCCGGACTGGAGCGGGCTCCGGGGCGGACTCTGTGGGATCCCGGACTGGAACGGGCTCCGGGGCAGACTCTGTGGGATCCCAGACTGGAGCGGGCTCCGGGGCGGACTCTGTGGGCTCCCGGACTAGAGCGGGCTCCGGAGCGGACTCTGTGCGCTGCAGGACTGGAGCGGGCTCCGGGGCAGACTCTGTGGGCTCCCGGACTGGAGCGGGCTCCGGGACGGACTCTGTGGGATCCCGGACTGGAGCGGGCTCCGGGGCAGGCTCTGTGGGCTCCCGGACTGGAGCGGGCTCCGGGGCAGGCTCTGTGGGCTCCCGGACTGGAGCGGGCTCCGGGGCAGGCTCTGTGGGCTCCTGGACTGGAGCGGGCTCCGGGGCAGACTCTGTGGGATCCCGGACTGGAACGGGCTCCGGGGCAGGCTCTGTGGGCTCCCGGACTGGAGCGGGCTCCGGGGCAGACTCTGTGGGCTCCCGGACTGGAGCGGGCTTCCTCCTGTTCCTCCTCCATCTCCAAGAGCGGGATGCTGCAGCTTCGTCGGCCGCCACCTGAGGCACATCAGCCACATTAGCTGGGGAACGTGCCAAGAACTCCACAAATCCCCCAAAAGTGGTGCAGCCCCGTCATTCTCCACCAGTTGAGGGGCTCATCAAGGGCACTATTGAAGAGGTCCTTGAGGGCCGCATCATTGAACCCCAACCCCTTTGCTGTACCACTGAACTCCAGGGCAAACCTACTGACATCTGTCCCCCACTGACGGAGGGAGCTCAGGGTCTTGAATTGGAGGATGTGTTGGTAGAGGGGGCTGGAGAGGGTGGAGGACGGCGCAAGCCCTTCCAGGGGCTGTCAGGGTGGGTGGAGTGGATGAGAGCAAGGACCCAATTGCAGGAGGAAAAGGGCTTTATTTAACACAATTTTAAATAAATAAATAAACAAACAAACAAACACTAGCCCGTAGGGGAAAACAGACCAACAAGGCTGGACAGGACCCCAGGCACAGTAAACATTCGATGACGAACTCGCACAGGACTGCGAGCGCAAGGAGATTAAATAGGGAGCAAATGAGAAGGGTAACGAGATAACACAGGTGGGGCAAATTAACCAATTATCAGGAAACAAGATGGGAGGGGTCAAGACAATTGACATGAGAGCACATGGCACACAGAAACTAAGACAAAAGCTATGTGCTCACACAAAACAAAAACACAAGCACATGGCCAGCAAAAGAGAATCACTAGCCATGTACAAAACAGGACATGAACACGCAGCTAATAAGGAGACTCATAAGCCACGCGTTCACACAAAACATGACAATCATGAAAGCACGCAGCCAGTGAAAAACACAAGCTGCATGCCACGCAGAACAAGACAAAACAAGAGAAGGCAAAACGAAGACAACAAATGCACACAGACAGAGGAGCGCACGGCCCGAGCAAACCCGAGACCGCACGCTTCCACAGCAAGACCAAACCTGGAGCATGAGTGTCCGAACCCCAACACGAAACCAGCACTGGGCCTGAAACAAGACAAGAGTGCCGGGATCCGAACACCACGCTCCAACATGAAACAGAGCGCGTAGACGAGCGCGCGGCTCGAGCACACTCGAAGCAGCGTGCTCACCAGAAAACAAGACAAGAAGGGAGTGTCAGGGCTCTGTCACAAAACCATGAATAAACTAGACCGAAGTGACAGAACCCTGACAGGAACTGCAGCTTAATGAAAAGCTAATAATTAATTAAATCTTAAAAATGTAAAATTAAAATCAATATTTTTAAATTAACAACAAATAAAATAAAACACTTACTAAATATATATATATATATATATATGTGACCATAAACTAATGTCACAGAACTGTGAATGGGCAAATTACATAATTATTAATTTATTACCTTAAAATATCAGGGGGAAATTCCAATTAATATTAGGTGAAATAAATAAAAGGTTTGAGAATGCCTGCATCACATGTAAATAAAAAATTACATGAATTTGTGCATTTTAATGTGTTTGAAAGAAATAAGCTTCCCCAAAACAAGTAGTACATGCTTAAATAACTTACTGAGTGATAATTCAAATAATAAGTATTGTGTTCATTAGTAATTGGTGCAATGTTGAAATGTTGAGAAAACACTTCTTAAAATTTAAATGATTTTCTGAATGTATAGAAGCAGAAGGCGATTGTAATAAGGTTCAGGGTTCAAGGAAGGAGGACGAGGAAGTCAGGGGACGAGCCAAACGTGTGTTTAATCCAAAAAAAACAAAACAGAAAACGTAAATAATGCCGGAGTTGTCTCTTCTTCGGGGACTCGGCTCTTCGTACTCCTGATGCGTCTCTCTCTCACTGCTGTGCTCACGATCGCCCTCTCTCCCTTTCCGCCAGGACTGCGGGCCTTTTCTATTCTCTCCGACAATCACTGGAATTAGACACAGGTGTTAATATCATTCATTATCTTCTCACGCTCTGGCTCACCTTGCTCTCTTCGTGTTCCGCCTTCCCACGCTCCCCTCGCCACATACCCACCGCCCGTCTCAGGCCGGTGAGCCCTCCGGCCTGCACCCCCCCCCCCCATTTTGGGAGAGGAAGTCGGCTACAGCCATCTGTACCCCCGGCCTGTGGACCACCTTGAACTTAAAGGGCTGTAACGCTAGATACCAACGGGTGATCCGCGCGTTGGTATCCTTCATGCGGTGGAGCCACTGGAGGGGGCGTGGTCCGAACAGAGGGTGAATTCCCGGCCCAGGAGGTAGTAGCGGAGGGTGAGGACGGCCCAACGGATGGCCAAGCACTCCTTCTCCACGGTGCTGTATCTAGTCTCTCTCTTGGAGAGCTTCCGACTTAGATACAGCACCGGCCGCTCCTCTCCCCCGACCACCTGGGCCAGGACGGCACCCAGCCCTCTGTCCGACGCGTCTGTCTGTAACAAAAGGGGAGATCGAAGTTAGGAGAGTGCAGGAGCGGCCCGCCGCACAGGGCAGCCTTCACTTGGGTTAGGGCCTGTTGGCACGGCTCCGTCCACTGGACCGGGTCGGGTGCTTCTTTTTAGTGAGATCAGTCAGCGGGCTGGTGAGGTCCGAAAAATTAGGGATAAACCTCCTATAATATCCCGCCAGCCCCAGGAACTGTCTTCTTACCCTTTTGGTTGGCCTTGGGCAGGCCGCAACGGCAGCCGTCTTGTCAATTTGGGGACGCACCTGCCCATGACCCAAGTGGAAGCCCAGATACCGTACCTCCACCCGCCCAATTGCACACTTCCGGGTTTGCCGTGAGCCCGGCCTCCCGCAGCGACCTCAGGACCGCGCGGAGATGTTCCATATGCCGCTGCCAATCATTACTATGGATGATGATATCATCCAGATAGGCAGCGGCATACGCGCTGTGTGGCCGGGGACTTTGTCCATGAGGCGCTGAAAGGTGGCCGGAGCCCCGAACAAGCCGAACGGAAGTGTTACGAATTGGTGTAATCCAAACGGCGTGGTGAAACGCTAAATACCTGAGTGGCGATAAGGGGATCTGCCAGTACCCTTTCGTTAAATCCAGCGTCGAATAAAAGCGTGCCGCACCTAACCGATCAAGCAACTCGTCAACTCGGGGCATTGGATAAGCGTCGAATTTCGACACGGCATTCACCTTCCTGTAATCGACACAGAACCGGACCGAGCCGTCCGTTTTAGGAACTAACACTATCGGGCTCGCCCAGTCACTATGCGATTCTTCTATTACTCCCAAGTTTAGCATGGCCTTTAACTCCTCCTGAACTACATTTTTCTTGTGTTCGGGAAGGCGATAGGGACGGCTGCGCGCCAAACCCGGGAGCGTTTCGATGTGGTGCTGTACGAGGTTCGTGCGACCGGGCAGGGGTGAAAACACATCCGCAAAAGCTGCTTGCAACTGGGCCAAGTCGGTGAGTTGCCGCGGCGAGAGGTGATCTCCCCGGAGACCAGGGCGAGCGGATTGGGTTTGAGGGCCGCCTCTGGTCCGAGATCCTCCTCGTTCGAAACGACCGCGGCTAACCCCACCGACGTCCCCTCGTTCCAGCGTTTTAGCAGGTTGAGGTGATAAATCATTACTCGAACCACCCATACATCTGAACGCTAATATCCCCCACCGTGACCACAAAGGGTCCTTGCCACTTTGCGAGTAACTTTGAGCTAGACGTCGGAAGTAATACAAGTACCTTATCTCCCGCGTGAATTGACGCAGCCGCGTACCCCTGTTGTACAGCCGCGTTTGTCTGTCCTGTGCCTGCAGCAAATTCTCCCTAGAGAGCCGCCCCAAGGTGTGGAGTTTTGCTCGGAGGTCCAGGACATACTGAATTTCGCTACGGCTGTTTGATGGCCCCTCCTCCCACGACTCCTTAATGACGTCCAGCACCCCGGGGCTGGCGTCCATACAGGAGCTCGAAGGGGGAAAACCCCGTGGAGGCTTGTGGGACCTCCCGCACCGCGAACAACAGGGGCTCGAGCCATTTATCCCAATTTTTGGCGTCTTCTTTTACGAACTTACGAACCATGGTTTTTAATGTGCGATTAAATCGTTCGACCAAGCCGTCCGATTGTGCGGTAGACGCTGGTGCGAACCGATTTAATGCCCAATAGCTCGTACAGCTCCTTTATCGTGCGTGACATAAACGCCGTGCCCTGATCCGTGAGAATCTCTTTCGGGATTCCCACTCGGGAGATGAGTCGAAACAGTGCCTCTGCCACGCTCTTCGCCGAGATGGAGCGCAGGGGCACTGCTTCCGGATATCGCGTTGCATAATCCACCAGAACTAATGCAAAGCGATGTCCCCGTGCCGAACGCTCTAATGGCCCGATGAGGTCCATGCCAATTCTTTCGAAGGGGACCTCCATCAGGGGTAATGGGCGCAAGGGCGCTTTAGCTGTGGCCGGCGGATTCACCAGCTGACATTCTCGACACGCCGCACACCACCGGCGGACGTTCTCGTGAATGCCCGGCCAAAAGAATCGGGCCATAATGCGTTCGCGTGTCTTTGCCTCCCCCAAGTGGCCTGCCATGGGAGTACAGTGCGCCGCCTGGAAAATCATTCCGGCGGCTTCTGGGAACTAATAATTGGGTTGTCACCTCCTTTGACTGGGCATCTTGGGTTACCCGATACAACCTCTCTTTTATAAGGGCAAAGTAGGGGAAGGAGAGGGGACGTTCGGCTGGAGAAGCTGTCCGTCCACCGAGCGGACCCGGTCAAACGCGTTTTTGAGCGCCTCATCCCGCGATTCTTCCGGGGAAGCTCCAGCTCAGGAGGTTTCACCCCCCGCCGGCTCTCGTTCCCTCCGAGGCTAGGCGGGACGGGCCCGCTAGCGCTTCCCCTGCCTGAGCGCCCCCCCCGGCCCCGCCCCGTCTGCCAAGAAACATCCGCACACACTATCCCCAACAATTGAGTGAAAGCTCGGCCAATCGGTACCCAAAATTAGCGGATGCTTGAGGTGGGAATTAACCGCCACCTCCATTCTATGCGTTTTCCCCCGAAATTTAATCGATACAGGCACTAAGGGGTAATCCGCCACGTCCCCGTGCACACACCTCACCTTAACCTTGCGGCTCATATCCAATGCCCTCTGCTGCATCAGGCTTTGGTGGATAGAGGTTTGGTTACAGCCGGAATCCACCAAGGCCTGATATGTACCCCCCTTAATACTCACAGGTATTTGGTACTGCCCGGCTTGATCGGGGGCAGCCGTCGGGGAGTCGGGGACCCGGACCAGCAGTCCCACCTCCATCATGGGACAGTGGTCCTGGAAATGCCCTGGATCCCCGCATCGCCAGCAGGCCGGCCCAGGCCTTACCGCCGCCCCCGCGGCAGAAGGAAAGGCAAGGGATTGCCGGAGAGAGGATGGGGGGGCTGCTGTGGGCTCTTCCCCGCCTCCACGCCGGGGCCATCGATCCCCCTGGCCGTTGCCACTCCTTGGAGGGGCTCGCGGGGCCGCCTGCACCCGTGACCTGGGAGCTGGAACTGGGCGAGAGAGAGAGGGGAGGGAAGGAGGAGAGAGAGAGGGGGAGAGAGAACGGTTAATTCGGGGCTCGCCGACCCCGGGGCACGCCACCATATGGTCCTCCGCCAGTTGGATGGCCTGCGTCAGCGACGTCGGGCGGTGGCACTGGACCCACTCCGCCGTTCGCCGGGGTAGCCGGACGATGAACTGCTCCAGCACCACCAGATCGATTACCCCCTCGACGTCGCGTGACTCGGCCAGGAGCCACTTGCGGCAAGCGTCCCGGAGCTGCTGGGCCATCACGAATGGTCGGCCGCTGTCCCCTAGCTCTACGGAGCGGAAGCGTTGTCGGTGCTGCTCGGGGTTGCGGCCGACCCGTTGGAGGATGGCCCGCTTGAGGTCTTCATAGGCCAGGAGGTTCGCGACAGGTAGCTGTTGGGCGGCCACCTGCGCTTCCCCCGTCAGCAGGGGAATCAGGCGCACCGGCCACTGGGTGCGCGCCCAGCCACACGCCTCCGCTGTCTTCTCAAACAGGTCCACGAAGGCCTCCGGGTCATCGTGGGGACCCATCCTCATCAGCGGGACGTGGGCGATCGTTGGGGCTGCGACGGGGGATCCCTCCCGGCCAAGTAAGCTCCGGATGGCCCGCCGATCTTCGTCCTGCGCCTGGACCAGGAGCCGGAAGCGATCCTCTTGCTCCAGCTTCATGTCCAGGAGCGCTTGATGTTGAGCTTGATGAAGACCGGCGAGCGACTTGACAAGCTCCGCAAGCGGCGTCGGCTGGGCGGGTTGCATGGCGGCGTGCCGGCTTCCTCGTCCCGGGTTTCGGCACCAGTGTAATAAGGTTCAGGGTTCAAGGAAGGAGGACGAGGAAGTCAGGGGTGACGAGCCACAAACGTGTGTTTAATCCAAAACAAAACAAAACAGAAAACGTAAATAATGCCGGAGTTGTCTCTTCTTCGGGGACTCGGCTCTTCGTCTTCCTTGGTGCTGCTCTCTCTCTCACTGCTGTGCTCACGATCGCCCTCTCTCCCTTTCCGCCAGGACTGCGGGCCTTTTCTATTCTCTCCGACAATCACTGGAATTAGACACAGGTGTTAGTTATCATTCACTTGCCAATCGTTTCACCGCTCGTCTCCGAACCCGCTCTCCCTCTCGCGTGTTCCGCCTTCCCACGCTCCCCTCGCCACAGCGATTTTAGAAACGAACATTTAAAACCGAAAAAACAGAAATTAGTTTGAATGAATCAATAATGAATAATCCATTGCTTTTTTGTGAATAACCAATACCCAGTGTAACCATGTAATCAATAAAAAAGTAACTGTAGTCGGATTTCAAGTATTTTAAAATATAATTTAATCAAATTACAAGTACTTCATTTTTTTTGTATCTGATTACGTAATCCAGATTACATGTTATCAGTTACTACACAGCTCTGGGCGTCACTCATGTGCGTCTCTTTTGTGTGTGTGTGTGTGTGTGTGTGTGTGTGTGTGTGTGTGTGTGTGTGTGTGTGTGTGTGTGTGTGTGTGTGTGTGTGTGTATTTTGTGTGCGTGTATTTGTGCATTTCTTGAAAATATAATTTTTAGTAATAATATTCTTTCCAAAAGTCATCCAACCAGAATCAATATTTCAAGTGCTATATTACACACTATTTCAAGCCATAATCTACAGGACAGCAAGATGAAAACTGACATCATATGGTGTTTATTTTTAGAAAGACAAGAAAAGAAAAGCAGATGGCTGATGGGAGTGCCACAGTTAGTTGGCACTTGCCCTCAGGTGAATGCAAATAGTTCTTGTTTACCCAGTTTGGCTACCCTTACGCCTTTATCTATGTAAATGCTCTTAAACGGCCTGACAGTGAAGGCGGTGGCTCGTGTGTTTTGCTGGATTTTAGTTTGAGAGAGACACACATTGTGTGTTGACTGAGTATTTGACAAAAATGTAATTTGAATCCTAAATATGTAGTTGAGGTGTTTTGGCCCCACAGAGGCACCTCAGCAACTGCATAGTAATACCTTAGCAACCAGTCAAAACAATATGTTAAACGGCATAGTAACGCTTTGGCAGCTACATAGCAACATTCTGGCAACCACCCAAAACACCCATAGTGACATCTTATCTACTGCATAGTAGCACATTAGCAACCACATAAAACAACCTAGCAACCGCATAGCAACACCCTGGCAATCTCCCAAAACACTTTGGCAATTAGTAACCCTGTGAACCACCCAAAACACCCTAGCAACTGCATAACAACACCCTGGCAACTTCCTAAAACACTCTAGCTACAAGTAACACTCTGTGAACAACCCAAAATATCTAGCAACACCCTAGCAACCACCCATAACATTCTAGCAACTGCATAACAACACCCTGGAAACCTCCCAAAACACTCTAGCAACTATTAACATTCTAGGAACCACCCAAAACATCTAGCAACTGCATAGATATACCCTATCAACCTCCCAAAACAGACTAGCAACTGCATAACAACACCCTGGCAACCTCCCAAAACAGACTAGCAACTGCAAAACAACACCCTGGCAACCTCCCAAAACACTTTGGCAATTAGTAACCCTGTGAACCACACAAAACACCCTAGCAACTGCATAACAACACCCTGGCAACTTCCTAAAACACTCAACTGCATAGCAACACCCTAGCAACCTCCCAAAACAGACTAGCAACTGCAAAACAACACCCTGGCAACCTCCCAAAACACTTTGGCAATTAGTAACCCTGTGAACCACCCAAAACACCCTAGAAACTGCATAACAACACCCTAGAAACTGCATAACAACACCCTAGCTACAAGAAACACTCTGTGAACAACCCAAAATATCTAGCAACTGCATAGCAACACCCTAGCAACCACCTAAAATGCCCTAAAAACTGCATAACAACACCCCGGCAACCTCCCAAAACACTCTTACAATTAGTAACACTCTTGGGAACTACCCAAAACCTCCTAGCAACTTCATAGCAACACTCTGGCAACCAGATGCCCTAGCAACTACACCGAACGCACGCTCTAGTACCATGGTAGCGACTTATGCACAGGAAAGTGTAATGTAGTCTATCCTTTTGTGATACATAATTTTTTGATCAGAGAGAAATGAAGGTGATTTTATTCAGTAGCGTTGAAGCAGAAAGAGGAAAAGCATGAATGTGGATTTCTTCCGGATGGCAAGTTTGCATGTGAGATGATAAAATAACGGAAAGCCGTCTCACTTTAATGCAATATTGAAGACTGCAGAGATGGGTTTGCAGACTAGAGTACATTAAAGAACTGCTTTAATTCAATAACCCTCCACTGCCAGATACGGTGTCACAGCTCGTTTTGATTAAGTACAGCAACAAGCGTGCTCCGTGTGTGCGCGAGAGTAAGAACGTCTATCATGGAAAGCGAGATGGAAGTATCTTGTGAACAAACTATGCTCGTCATTAATGGACTGTTTTATTAGCTTAAAGCTGGCTGGAATGGAGTGGAGTGCCTGTGTATTGGCCGGGGCAGACATGCAGTGTGTGTGCATGAAGGGAGGCGTTTGCGTTTACTTTCAAATGGTCCGATTCATTTTCTGCATGAAAGGCTCTCAGTGAGCTGACTACAGCAGCCGCTGGCCTGCTCAGATTTATGGGCTATAAAAGCAGCAGGGTATCTGACCACTACACCAGCACACACACACACACACACACACACACACACACACACCACACACACACACACCACACACACACACACTGCATGGACACGCCCTTGCACACCATCCATTCAATGATCGACCCCAGTTCACTTCATCTTTGGTGCATCCCTATGTCCTTTCCTTTCACTTTCAGTTTTAAGATTAAAGATTTTTGTTAGTCTTATACACCGTTATATACAGGATACAACCTGCTGTGAAGTGTGAATCTGGTAAGCTATTTAAATAGATTAAAATGAGATTTGAATTTAAGAAATAAAGAAATAATATAAATAAAATAAACAATAAAAATAAATACAAAATAAGATATATTATTATTAATATACACTCACTGGCCACTTTATTAGGTACATCTTGCTAGTACCAGGTCTTAATTCTTCGTGACACAGATTTAATCAGTGTTGGAAACATTCCTCAGAGATTTTGGTCCATATTGACATGATAGCATCACACAGTTGCTGCAGATTTGTCGTCTGCACATCCATGATGTGAATCTCTCGTTCCACCACATCCCAAAGGTGCTCTATTGGATTGAGATCTGGTGACTGTGGAGGCCATTTGAGTAAAGTGAACTCATTGTCATGTTCAAGAAACCAGTCTGAGATGATTTGATCTTTGTGACATGGTGCATTATCCTGCTGGAAGTACATCAGAAGATGGTACACTGTAGTCATAAAGGGATGGACATGGTCAGCAACAATACTCAGGTAGACTGTGGTGTTTAAACAATGCTCAATTGGTACTAAAGAGCCCAAAGTGTGCCAAGAAAATATCCCCCACACCATTACACCACCAGCACCAGCCTGAACCGTTGAGACAAGGCAGGATGATCCATGCTTTCATGTTCTTTACACCAAATTCTGACCCTACATCTGAATGTTGCAGCAGAAATCAAGACTCATCAGACCAGGCAACGTTTTTACAATCTTCTATTGTCCAGTTTTGGTGATCCTGTGTGAATTGTATCCTCCGTGTGCTGTTCTTATCTGACCGGAGCGGCACCCGGTGTGGTCTTCTGCTGCTGGAGTCCATCTGCTTCAGGGTTCGATGTGTTGTGTGTTCAGAGATGTATTCTGCAGATCTTGGTTGTAACGAGTGGTTATTTGAGTTACTGTTGTCTTTCTATCATCTCTAACCAGTCTGTCCATTCTCCTCTGACCTCTGACATCAACAAGGCATTTTCATCCACACAACTGCCGCTCACTGGATATTTTCTCTTTTTCAGACCGTTCTCTGTAAACCCTAGAGATGGTTGTGTGTGAAAATCCCAGTAGATCAGCAGTTTCTGAAATACTCAGACAGCCCATCTGGCACCAACAACCATTCCACGTTCAGTCACTTAAATCCCTTTCTTCCCCGTTCTGATGCTCGGTTTGAACTTCAGCAAGTCGTCTTCACATCTGAGTTCCTGCCATGTGATTGGCTGATTAGCAATTTGTGCAACAAGTTACAAGTTATTATATAAGTGATTAAATTGTTTTTATTTGGAATAACATGCACTTATGAAGTATGTACAATAAAACTATGAATTTAGACATTAAATAGGGTCATGTTGACTTTAACATACACCTTCCTGGATCTACACGCTTGTTGGTCTTGGAACAACAGTCTAATCGACCAATCAGATATTAAGGTGAATCTTAGACCCTGAAAAACATATCACGATTGGTTAATACCCTTATCAACCAATCATTTGATTCTGATTCCATGTCAATATTACATGTATAACATTGCGAATGTTTGAACGTATTCGATTACCAGCCAAGTATATTGATGTAGCAGTATGGCAAACAGTGGTCAAACACCAAGCCCATGGCAAACAGCTCCTAAACAAACATGATCCACGTTTACTCTTATTCTCAAAGAAAAGTCCATTCTATTTTATTTACACGATTGCTCAAAAGCTTCCTTAGGAAAATAAGACCAAAAAAAGTCTTAACTCAATTGTCTCCTTCAAGTCTTGTAGCTCCTCAATCTGATTAGAGCAGACCAGCACAGAGTAAAAGTCTTTTTAGAAGCTGATCTCCAATAAACTCCATTGGCGAGCGGATTGCTGTATCTTGTCTCCCAGCCAACTGGTACAGTACTGCGACTTCATTATCTCTGGGCATCATGGGAGGGCTTGTGGGAGAACGGAGAAGTGTCTCTTAGCTCTGATCAGGATGCTACAGTAAACTGAAAGGACGTGATGTGAGTGGATGTCATGTACTCAATGTCCTCTGACACCCCATATAATGTTAACAATATTCCTTCTCAGTGACCTTGAATTTGCTTAGTAGGGTTCTTGGATCAAAATCCTTTTCTTTTAGTCCTCTCCCAAAAATGAAAGCATCATTTACTCACCCTCATGTGGTTTCAACGTATGATTCACAGTATGCTGTTATTTATCTGATTTTTAAGATTAAGGTTTTTAGTGCAGTCAATGCTGTTGAATATCCAAGACATCAAATGTGACTGGTTTGTTTGTCATGAGCATATCATTGGCTAACGTTAACGGCAACAACAGAAAGGGTTTGTTTGAATGTATTCCACCGCAAAAGACTTGAGAAATCCTGTTCGTCCAGTTAAACGAGTCGTATTTCATAAGAACAGACTGTTGCAATGACCTGAATGGCTCTTGGTACACATCCCCTGGTATTATGAATAAACTATGGGTTTCATAGCAAGTAAGTACTAGGCTAGTGGTGCTTGAAACCTCCTTATCATCAATCAGCCAATCAGCAATACAGTGTTTTTTTTGCCTGAAGCACAAATAGAGGAAATTCAGCCGCCTTGCCTCCATTTTCAGGCCTTGTTAGGGTAAGATGTGCTTGTGAGCGAGAAGTCTTGTGTCTTGTGCGACTGTCTTTGCAACCATGTGTGAGAACAGCACTTTGGTGAGAAGGGGCGGATGCACAAGCATCGAGGTCATGCTATCTTACAGTTGTTGCTGTCTCAGAACGTTTCATTTAAACCTTACGTAGGTTACAGTTTAGAATATGTGACAGTCTCTCCAGTAACTTTCCCAATTTACCCTGTGGTCTGTTTTATAAAGTCATTAAAACAAGCACTTTAGGTGTTAATGACGCGTTTAACCTCACTGACTCGTTTCACAGGGGCTTTTTACATTGCACTTCGCCCTGGGTTATTGTCTTGTTAAAACTGGGGGTAAAGCCATTTTCAAGCTGGAGTAAAACAACATTTCACACTTGTTATTTTCAATTGCGACACTAAGGGTGTTTGTAACAATGCAGTTTAAAAATGTTAATTAGTTGTTTAAGAACAGATAACCAATGATACACTTCATTTTAGCTTTACATCATTATCCATTTACATGGCGACATTAAAATAAATAAATAAAATAACAAAGTAAATATAATAATTAATACTTAACACATTTTTTAAAATAGAAAATGTATATTTTAGTTTGACTCTTCATACACCAAAATATTTCAAAATTGTCATTATTATTGTATTATGGCAAGAAAACACATTTATGATATTACAGTATAGCCTGTAGGCTAAATGCAAATGTAGATAGCCCAGGTAAAAACTGCATTTATGCTGATTTAATACATTTTATTATTTGTAATCATATATTTTAATATTTTGGAACACTGTAAAATATGTTCCTTGCTTATTTTATATATATTCCAAATGTGACATGTGAAACTTTCTTGGATTGAAATATGCAAAGGACAAAAAATATATTTGTAATGCTTAAATATGTATTTATATTTTAATATATATTTTAACAATCTATAAAAAAAAAAAATGTAATATATATATAAGTAAATATATGTGTTAGTAAATGTTTTTGGCAACTTTTGAAATATATATACACAGTCAGGTCCATATATATTTGGACACAGGCAATTTTTTTTTATTATTTTAGCTGCTGACCAAAACATATTAAAGTTATATAATGAATATGGGATTAAAATGCGCACTCTTTTTTAATTAGAGGATATTTTCATCACAATTGGAGGAAAGGTTAAGAAATTACAGTTAGAGGTGATTGTTCAACTAAATAAGAAAACTGTTTTTGGACAATCAGCTTTTTCCGTCAGAGCAGCAGAAATATGGAATTTAATACCTGTTTATATTTGAGAGTCTACAACATTAAGTATTTTTAAAACTACGCTTAAAGGATGGCTTAAAGAAAATCAAATATGTGATCATTGATTCGATTAAAAAAAAATAATAATAATTTAATTTTTTTTTTTTTATGGAGTATGATGTGATATTGTATGTGTTGTATTGTTTTTGATTGAATATTGTAATGTTGTAACAACATCCTGCACAGGGACTGCAAATGCTAATTAGCTTTATAGCTAACTTTGGCACAACACTTTTGTTGTGCATTGTCCCTGTATAAATAAATGAAATAAATAAATAAATAAATGTGAAAAGCCCAAACTGAACTGTGAATCAAACTCAGTAAGTTTAGGAAATATTTAGTTTCAGCTACAGATTTAAATGGGGGGGGGGGGGGGGGGGTCAGAACATAAGCAGCTGTTGAGATTCATCAAATAATTTGAGGATAATTCATATTAAGGAGGAGGAGAATAAGGTGAAAACACATTAAATAGAGTGGAATGGCGCGCAGCAGTTGCCAGGGGATATCGAAGGGGAGGGGTTATGATTGGCTGAAGTGGGTCTGTTGCCTTGGCAACGGCAAAGGGGTTTGGTAGCGTTTCTGTGCGGCGTGATCTGTGCGCAGCGCGGATGGAGGAAACAGTTTGAGCAGCAGAACGCAACGACTACTACCGACGCGCTTCAGCGGAACACGGCTCGGCGTGCTTCAACGTGAGTAACCAAATCCAGTTTGCCGCTTTCTGTGGTGTCGATGGACTTTACATTCTGTGTGAACGGCGCAGAAAGTTAACATTCTACAGGCAAGTTGACATGAAACGCATGGGCGTCGGTTCCTGTATTGTTTCTCAAGTGCTCTTGTTTGTTGTCGTTCACATGTCGAATTTCACGGCGTTCTAAATCGGAACCATTTAAACGCGAGCGTTCCATCGCGTCTGCCATGTGCTCGAATCCAGCAAACAACTTCTTTTGTGATCGAGGACACTTGCTCAAGTGTTCTCCCCGCGCTCTTCTGAGAGGAACACCGATATCTGAAATGATGTTGCGCTTCACTCTTTGTCTTTGTTAACATTGAAAGCGAATTCGCGCCGAAGTCTGACTGAACAAGTCGATGTTTCGTTCGTTTGAGATACATTTCTATTGTCTAGTCACATCTATATGCGGGCAGTTGATTAATAACATGGATATCAACTTTTTATCAGTGCAATGTCATACTAAAATTGATTAATTAATCAGTTTATGTCATACTAAAAGACTGAAAGTAATACTACAAAAATATTGGTGGTGAACTACAAATATTTATTCAAATTCATAATGGAAAGTATATGTTTACATGCTGTAACCAGTCACCATTTCGTTTAAAACCATGTCTCAATTACTAGAAGTCATAAAATGCACAATACATGAAGTGTTTCAAAATACTTTTGGATGAAGTATGTGACATTGATTATAGTATCAACTATATTTCTGACTTAACTATTAGTTTTTGATATTTGTCACCATACTTTGCTTTAGTAAAAAAAAATATTCAGGGACAAAAATTGTTTCGTTAGTTATGGACGGTTTAAGATTATGTTTTGGCTGATATTTGGCCATTTTGAGCCAATAATTGTGTCTATTCCATTAACAGTGGTTCACCAAGTGTTAGTACCAAAGTATTGTCAATGAATTTAATGTTTTCTGTTCTCAAATATTGTTTTGTGAATTAGTTGAGTTAATGTTGTGTAAGAGAAGTGCATCAAGTTGTACGTATGTGTGCCACCTTGCTTTAGACATTTCTGTTGGCATTGGTTATTAAAAAGCATATTTTTTTATCTCTAGTGTTTTATTCTAAATGAACGTGTTACAACCAAGGGTGTACTACAAACAACAGTGTACTAAAAGTCACTGTTACGAGAAATCTGAATCATAACACCTACACCGCCAGAAATCTGTTGACATGCATGCTTGCCATACCACCTGTGTCGGGGACATTTCTGACAGGAAACATTTGAGTTCACTTTACTCGGTGAATAACTCAGTTCCTCTCAGTTCTTGCTAAGACATCGAGCTGTCGCAGCGTTTTGAGAAGGGGCCTGTCCGTTGGTCCATATGAGCTCCATTCACTGGAAGCTTGACCTCATTGACATGATGCAATCTGTTCACAGGATGATCACTTTCAGAGCAAGTCTGCTCATTGAATATCCTTTGCTATTATTCCCCAAGGCTGAAGTCAAAACATTGTATTATTATGCCAACGCTCATGTCCCTAATTCATAGCTGCGTTGTTGTGAAGTGCTTTTAAATCTCTTAAATGCTGAAGCTTAGGTCTTGGCATGGCATCATTTCAAGAGAAAGCTAACAGCTGTGGGAATTGTCTTCTAATCTTATCTAGATGTTTTTATGCGTTGCATAGAGTTTAATGGTTGATATTAGTAATCACAAAAAACAAAAAAACTATGGAAGATTTGGCACGTATAAAATTCCTCTCAACAAAAGTTGGTAGATTGGATAGCATTGGTTGTGTATGTTTAAGTATGATTGATTTCCATGCCATTGCACTGTGTACTATCACAATGCTCAGGCCCTAATAAAGAGGTGGTACCTTGTTGACGTCAAATAGTTTATTAATTGAGTCAGTCTGTTTAATTGTGCAGTTGAGCGGGTGGTGGGTTGGTCAGTTCTCCACGTTCAACAGATGTTGTTTGCTGACAGCAAGACTCAAGATAAACAGCACACAAAGACCACAACAAGATAAAAGAAACAGCTCAACCTGTTGTTTAACTGCCAGTTGAACCGACTCCCAGCAGTTAGTGTATTATTTGCACTTTGTTTTGGGTGCACTTTTGACAGTTAAACATTTCAGCTAGAAGTTTATACAGTATTGTACCATAGGAGAACTCTTAAGCTATAAAAATAACGTTTTACTTGTGAAGTTTTTAGAGTTTGTTTACTCTCCAAAGATACATAAAGCTCAAGTCATGAACTGTATGAACGAGTGTTGCACAGAACTGAGCGTCAGTGTTTTTGTGAACAAAAATCAAAACGGACACTTTTACTTTCTTAATGCATGTTTTGGGTCTTGTTGTAAAAGATTCATAAATGCATTATGCATTTTTGTCTTCATGATCTTTTGTTAATATTTGCTCTGCCTCTGAAACTTCTTTTCTTCATCAAGCCCTCTAATTTGTCGACCCCTCCCCTCCAAACACCTTTCATGTTGAGATTGCATATCATGCCATCCGTTATTTATGCATACATTTAAATGTCATTTTAACTCGTAACATTATGGAAGCAAGTAGTTTGCAAACACTTTTTCATGATGACTTTAAAGGGGAGTGTGTTCATTACTCGTATAGATTCCAGAGGTTCTTGTATTAAGACTATCTGCAGAAACTTCATTGGAAATAAGATGACCTAGATGTAGAAATCCATCCTTGGGATGATCTGTGAATTCTGGGGTTTTAGTTCACATCCGGTCAAGTTTCTGCCCCATTGAGAGCCTCTTACTCAAGTCAATGGTGAATAAATACTCCTTCACTGGTGTGTTTTAATAGACCACTCAAGTTAGTACTCCTTTCATTTGCCTATATCACTGAAGCAAAACACTTTTGAAATGTATTGGAAGCCTATAGAGACCGGAAGTGTTCACTGATGAGGATGTGGACCGGCTGAATGGATAATTCCCCGGTTGGGTGTTGTAGACATTGTGGGATGTCCTGTTTTTGACGTGGAACTAAACACACAAGGGAAACTCGGTTCTCTCATGTTGCAATACATGCAAATGATGTCATGCATGCTGAGAACTAACTCTGAAAATAATGGAGAAAACATCAGAAGATGACTGAAAGCTAGAATACTTTGGTTGCATGTTAGTCAGTGACACAGGAAAGCATGTGTGGCGTCTGAATTAGGTGTCGTTCATCTTGAGACCTGCGCATGCATGTGCTGGAAATCTAGTTAAGAACCATCGATCCATTTTTAAAACCAAATTTTGTTCTATTAATTACACACAAAAATAAACGTTAAAGGAATTAATTTATAAGATGGACCCAGACATTTTTTTCTTATTTATAGCGGTTGTTTATAGTGTGTGTTCGTTTAAGTTTAACTTTATAAAATGTTTGTAGTTTATATGTTTTTTAATGTTGAATCATGTATCTGTCATGCTGGGGCTCAACATGTTTTGCCGTACCTAACTTTGGTGACTTTACCAGCCGTAAATATTTTTTTACCAGAAATTAAAATGCCATTTATTTATTTAAAAAGCTAAACAAGTCAATAAAGAAATGCCTCTATTATTAATACTACTGAACTGTACATTTTAATTCTAATAATAATTATAACACCTAAGTAGAAAAAAAAAGTTTTATTTTGACTGAAAACTGCAGAGAAACGTATCTTTTTAAATGCTTCTCTTTTGTTGACAACAGATTTAAAACTATTCTTATTACAAAATCAGGAAGCTGTTTTGTGCATTTTCAAATGCACGTTTTAAGAGACTTAATCTCAGTCACTTGCAAAGATGGAGTTTGTGTTGAGCAAAATTTCCTGCAAAAAATGTATATTAATAAAGTACGTTACCTGCCAACTGGTGAGTAACCCTTTCAAATACTCCCCAACACTGATTTTGACTCTCATTTGGTGCTTGGTGAGTGTTAATTTTACGCCGTGCTGCCATTTAATAGCATTTTAAGCTGATATGGCAATACATTTAAATACAACAACAACTTTCTCAAAAGTATTGGAAGAATTCTTAAAGAAATCGCAATCAGAACAATTCTATTCCATGTAATTCCCATCACCAGTCGCAACTGCTCCGTCTGGTTTGGAAGCAGTCAGCGGCCCGCGTTGATGCGCATGTCTGTTGATGCTATCTGGCCTTTGTTTGCAGGTGACTGTCTGTAACGACTGCAGCTGCACGTCACTCATCGGCTAGACGTAGCCTCCCTCCTCGTCCTCCGCCTCGTTATTATTTATATTCTTTCCACCCAACCAGGAGGAGGTACGAACCCCAAGATCTCCAAAGGCCGCAGTTGTCTTGGTTACATGCGCTCACTAATCCAATATTGGTGGATGCTCCAAATTTGGGTTGCAAAAATAGCACTTTCCACTTGTGCAGAAGTACTTTCTCCAACCTTCCTGGCAGTTTCTTACTTCATCATAACTGCGATGTGAGTTTGGTCAGAATGCAGTGGAACTCTGGGCAGTTTAATTTCTCTTTCTTTTTTCACTTCCCAACAAAGACAGGAAGCGTTTTAACAGTAGTGCAACAAAATGAGCCGTGAATGATTTGTGTCAATGCTTTATGCATTTTGTACGGCTCTCAATCACTGAAAAATTCTAATTGAATTTCTCAATATGCAGATTAATTATTTAAATAAATTGCATATCAGTATTAGCTAAGTAAAGCAGCCAAATGAAGATCATTTTGTGATCACATTGTGGCAAATTACTGAAATTGCTTCACACCAAAGCATTGAGTTTTGTTTGCAATATTTGTATTGCTTTACATGCGCATAGTTTGGAAATAATAATTACAATGTGATTTTAGTCTGAATTAAATGGACACTTCAGGCAGTTCATATTTATTTCCCTTTTTTACTTCTCAATGACGAAAGGAACCTTTGTGTGTATTTTATTTCCTTATTAAAATATAGTAAAAACCAAAAAAAAATTCTGTTGAGTTTTGTCATTCACAGTAAAAAATAACTTTAAATAAAACATATTGCTTTTCTGTGTGCATTAATGATTTTAAATGGCATTCATTTTGCATATTTTAAGTCACTAATCACACTAAATTAACAAGTATTTTATCTTTGTGTGTGTGTGTGTGTGTGTAGCAGGCAATTTTCAGGCAAGAAAATGCATGCAAAATTATACAGTAAATATATAAAATTACAAATTATGTTTAATAAAATCTTAGTTGTGACACACCCCTTGCTCAAAGTCTGGGCTGCTCAAATTCTGAGTTTTTCTGCTGATAATTATGACATTGTGGTGGCGCTCACCTCATAAATATACAATAATTCTGACATGACTTGAAGGAAGCATAAGTGCACTTGATGGATTAACTAGCAGGTTTAGGAGAGTTTAGGACGAGTCATTCGGGGCTCATTTAATTCTTAAGGCCGTTTATCTTGGATGAGAGACGCTTAATAGTCCTGCATCCGTCAGTTGGTCTCAAACAGTGTTGTTTGTGGAGAATCCCACGTGGCGGGCCCTCGTCGTCCGTTTCCCTCCCCCTTCGATCTCCGCGTCTGTCGTGGCTCCACGCAGGGGATTTGATACATGCTGTCATTAGCGGCCATTGAAACCGATGCTAATGTGACCGTTGGCCTGATTGCGAGGGAGAAAGTGAGAATCTGGACGCGCCTTGTGTCACTGGTAACAATGGCCCTTTGTGTAGGTCACTCCTTGCTGAATACATGGGGTTTGTTTAATTGAGATAGCAATAGGACAGCGACGTTGGCCGCGGATGAGACTAGATTACACACACCAGTGCAAAAACAAGGACTACCGGACTGGCAGATCACACAGTTTATGATCTGTGCAACAGTGCAAGACTCAAGTACAAGAAAATGTTGGTGTTTGAGGCTGGGAAGCATGAGGAGTTGTACTCATGTGATGATGATCAGCCGGTGATTTAACACTGATTTAAGTCTTAAGTATAAACCGGTTTGAAACCAACTGATTCAAGAGTCTTCTTGAGCAAGGAACTGACTCATAATGAATGATTCAAACTTCATTAGTCATGCTGAACACTTGCAAGACTAGCTATAGAAAGAGGTGTTGTGTTTGTTGTTGTTTTGCATTCGGCTTCTGTATTTATTTTTAAAATGCAACTTGTTCTTAATTTCAAACACTGCTGCGTTTATTGGCAAAATATAAATCGTTGTATATTTAGTGACGGATATGAGTAGTAGAGGTGTGCAGTATTTGTCATCTGAAATAAGATCATAATTGTTGTTTTAATAAAATGCAAGCTGACATTATAGAGTATGTCACTCGCTATGTATAAAAAAAAAATCCAAACAAATCCACGTATTGAGAGTCCAAAAGACTGTGTGATGAAGCCTGTTAGAATGCTGCTATAATCCAAGTTATAAAAACCATAAATATCCCTGTATGTTTTTATATACATTTAAGTAATATATCACACAAGCAACAGGGCTGTTTTCCTAAATATTAGCACGACTGCAAATGTGATTATTAATTTTATAAAACAGTTTAACAAACAAGAGGTTAATATTAAGTGTAGTATGTGTTAGACATTTTCTGTTTTGCCAATGAAAGTAGTTCCAGACTAAGACGGAGCAGAACAATTGTGCCTCTCAGAGCAACACTGCAGTGTTTCCTTCCTGAATGAATCTGTTTTTAAACCAATCGTTTGAATGAATGATTCAATGATCAGATGATTTATGATCCATTTATAAAGTCAGCGACTAGCTTCATTTCTGAACAAATCAGTCATTTTAAACCAATCGTTTGAATGAATGATTCAATGAATCTCTCATTAAGACAAGAACTTACTGCCACCTGCAAGCGATTTAGTGTCATTTATTTATGCTCGACAGGCCTAAATCAGCCAAGTAACCAGCACAAAAGCACACTCAGCAAATATTGTTTAATTATCATTATCGAAAAATCCCAATGTTGCAATACATCTAGAAATGAGTAAACGAAACTTCTGTTAACCACTGTTAAAAAAAACGTTATTTAATCTAACTGTGGTATAGTAAGTGTATGATTTGGCATTTTAGAGCACAGTTCTCACTTTTCTGTCAGAACAGAATTATTTCTGTGAAATGTTCACAGATACAGTCACTTCCTCTTTAGTTGCACTGAAGCTTGTCTTGACAGCAGTCACATAGATTCCTGTTTCCAAAACAATAAAGTTGACTGGTGGTGCACAAAATGCAGGAAGTTACACGAAGCTGGTTCATTTTGAAAAACACCACACTATGTCCCTGTTTATGAGAGTCAAAAACCACGGTACTTAATATTTGGAATGGATGCTTTTAATATCTAGGAAAGCCTCTTTGTTGACTGATTGCATTTACATTTATTAATTTAGCAGACACGGTTATCTTAAATGACTAACAATTGAGTAATACAAGCAATTCATCTCAAACTGAACTGATTGAACTGAAACTCGTTCTCAATTGGACTCCGTAGGTTTACATGCCCTATGAGATCATATAATAATATTTCCTCTTGATTCATCTCTGTACTTAACACATTGAGATTGAGAAACACTGGCTCATTTCTAGAGCGTCTTTGAACATTCAGGCTTCTTCCACTTATTGTAGTACTCAATGAATCTGTGCTTTCACTAGGGCTTTATTTCAGTGGTGCCAACTTCTACATTTGCATTATATGCATGTGGCCAGATGCTTTTATTTGAAGCGATTTACATTCACAGTAACAGAGAAAAAAAAGCTTTTACAGTGATGACCTTTCCGTCATAAATGAACATCTTGTCGGCTTATTCTGCACAATTGGTGCTGGATAGAAAAATATAATTGATTGCCTTCTTTTTGTCCCTAGATCATTTAGACAGCCAGTTTGTCCAACACTTCTCCCTTTAGTCGTGAATTCCTGGAAATCGTCACCCTGATATCAGCGCTGATGGTGTGGTGCTATATTAAGACTGTGGCATCGTGGGGGGAGGGACCTTTTCCTCTCATGTCCGTGTTAGAGATTTTACATAAGTAGGGACAATACATCACCTGACCTCAGACGACAGCTCTCACACAGTTGTTTCACGGCAAAGCTAAAAGAGTGTCAAACTATTTTCCATGCTGTATTTTTAGT
The DNA here is from genome assembly GCA_027422435.1 of Schizopygopsis pylzovi. Taxonomy (NCBI): domain Eukaryota; kingdom Metazoa; phylum Chordata; class Actinopteri; order Cypriniformes; family Cyprinidae; genus Schizopygopsis; species Schizopygopsis pylzovi. Next base: position 3,110,529 of record CM049832.1, on the reverse strand, counting down.
CTCACCTCGGTAGTGCTATTCTCTCTCTGAACTTATTAGCCTACTTCTGTGAAAGACTTTTGCTTCCCAGAGGTTTGGTGCGGAAACGCTTGTCATAATACCTGGAGTATTAGACCATCTTCTTAATGAAACCACTTATGGCACTTTTCCACTGCGTGGTACGACTCTGCTCGACACAGTTCAGAACGGCACGGCTCAGTTCGGCTCGGTTTGTGTTTCCACTACAGTTTAGTACCGCTTTAGAGCGGGCAGGGTTATTCACGTCATTATAGTTGCGCCGCCTCTTCTGCCGTGACTCCTGAAAAACGTTTTATGTCCGCATCGCTCCATCACGCTCTCGCTGGATCTATCAACAAGAGGACAGCCTGTACTTTCTCAACAGACAACGAAACAGAAATGTTTTTGGTTGTTAAAAGTAAGCTGCCCTCATTCAAAACAGTTGCGTTCGATCCTTCGCTGGCTGTGCAGATTTAAATCTAGCGGGTCTGTTGACTATTTTCTCCAGCCAATCAGTGATCAGCAGGGTTTACACGTCACGTTTTGGTAACGGTACGGATCGCTTGGAACCTCGGGCTGAGGTGGTACTAAAAAAAGTACCAGGTACCAGTTACTGTACCCAGTGGAAAACCCCCCAAAAGTGAGCCGTACTGAACCGTGCCGTGCCATGCAGTGGAAAAGCGCCCTTTCTGACCTGTTAGAAGAAATGGCTCATTTCTAGAGTGACTTTGAGCGTTCAGGCTTTTTCCACTGAATCTGTGCTTTCAGTAGGGTTTGTTTCAATGGTGACAGCTTTTACATTTAATGCATTTAGCAGACACTTTTATTCAAAGCAACTTGCATTGCATTCAATGTATTAATTTGGTATCAGTTCATGCATTACCTTCTCTGTTGAACTTGGTACAATTTTTGCATTGGATCAGATGTTTCATTGTTGACATTAAAGGAATAGTTCACCCAATAATGCAGAAAAATATGTTGAAAATGTACTCAACCTTGGGCCATACAAGATTAGGATGAGTATGTTTCTTCATAAAATTAGTAGAAATGTAGCATTACATCACTTGCTCATCAATGGATCCTCTGCAGTGAATGGGTGCCGTCAGAATGAGAGACAAACAACTGATTAAAAACATCCACAAGTAATCCACACCACTCCAGTCCATCAGTTAACATCTTGTGAAGCCAAAAGCTGTGTGTTTGTAAGAAACAAATCCATCATTAAGGCATTTTAACTTAAAAATGTTACTTCCAGCTAGGGATGGGCGATATATCTCATGCGATATGCATGCACATCTTGTCAGTAAAGCCGGTTCCTTAATTAGCGGTAAATCTCAATCACCTGTTTTGAAATGGAGCGGCATTTAATACACAGAGCTGTAGTTCACTGACAAGCTACGCAATATCACGTTCATTATCGAAGGCGATTCATCTGCGATAATGAATGCTGATATTGCGTAGCTTTTACTGGAGTCATGGCATCAATAATATCTGGTGGTGTCCACTTCGCAGGGCACTTATGACTTACGGTTGAATAGAACAAACGTCAGACGTGATCAGACATACAGATGAAATGTGCAGAGCGGGGAGGGCGCGAGAACTGTAATTGGGAACCGTTGATGTAGCTTATTGTAGTAATTTAATGTTGTATCTGGTGTTCTGCTTTTTGAGTGTATGTGCGTTCAAGGGGCGTGGCTTCAGATGGCGATTGCATTCGCTTTCAGTGCTATCAGGCTAAAGTTAGCACTACCAAGATCTCCTACTGCACCTTTAGTTGCTGGACTGGAGTGGTGTGGATTATTGTGATGTTTTTATCAGCTGTTTGGACTCTCATTCTGACGGCACCCATTCACTGCAGAGGATCCATTGCTGAGAAAGTGATGGAATGCTACGTATCTCCAAATCTGATGAAGAAACTCATCTACATCTCGGATGGCCTGAGGGTGAGCGAACTGTGAACTATACCTTTAAATGCATGTTCAACAACATGTTTGTTGCCAACTAGCTCTGTACGATTCACGTCACATCATCGTCACATCAGATAACCTGCTTCTTTGTGACCAATTCACGAAGTGTTTTCCCAGTGCTTTAAGACACACCTGTGTGTATTTGACATAGAGGTGCGATGGCTTTTCTTCTTTAGGTCAGCTGACAACAGTGAATGAGCCGAGAGGTTCGGGCGTGATCAAGACATGGTTTAACATGTCGAAACGCCTGGGCTGATAAAGGGTGGGGTGACTCCCTCCAGGGCACAACGGCACTTTAAAACGTTGCTTTCTGCATGTCCTTGTGTTTACACAGCCTTTCTCCTTTGCTCTTCCCATTGCAAATGTTGATTTTGCCCTTGCGGTTTATTTAGTGCTCAGAACCGAGACACAGCGTTATCTCGTAAGCATTTCGAGGATGTATTGATCTCTGTCCATTACTCTCCATCGTACTCTGCGAAACCTCACCCCACCTGATGCCGGATAAAACGGCCTTCTTATTACTGCTTTTTTAGGTCATCTTCTTCCCTTTCACGTTGGTGACCCACGTTTGTTTGATCGTGGGAAAAGCCAGCTGGATTCATGTCACAGACTGAAGCCCTTCAGGAGTGTTCATGGGTCAGAAATAGTCTTCGGTGGAGGAAACACACACACGGTTATCCACACCTGCTCACCTTTCTGATTACTCAATAGCAAGTTATCAATAATTAACAATTACATAATGCAGTTTACCCAGGACATATGAGCTATTATGAGGGTAGAGAGGACGTTAAAGGCTGGACGTTCATGAATTATGAAGCAGGCTATCAGTTTGCCTCGTGTAAAATCTGTTCTCATGCTCTGGGATTGTAGGGAAAACTGGACTCGTTTGCCTTTAAATATAGCAAGAGATGCTTTTAATCATTAGCACAAGTTTTTTTAAGCTGAAATACTGTCAAATATAGCTTGCATACTAAAATTAAAAACATATTTAAATAGTAATTTAATAATAAATTATGATTACTAAAATAATACAATGTAATAACTTAGTAATTTAAGTAATTGTTTATTTAAAATAAAAGAATAACCCAATAAAAGAACCTTGAAATTAAATAATAAATTTATTAAAAATTATAATTAGGATTTTTTATGATAATTATGATTTTTTTTTTATCACATTTTTTATTCCATGTATTAGTTTTAACTGTAAACTTCTGACGTGCAGCACCTTGTTTGCCAAAATAAAATTTTATAATGTTACATTTTAAAAGAGTTATTAAATTGTTAATGTTTAATGCCTTGATTTGATTACCACCATTTTTTTTTTAAATATGAATTCATACTTTAAAAAAATTAAAACCGACAACACAAAATGTATAAGACATTTCATAAGGCCCTATTATTGTAAAAAATGTAATGCATTATTAAAGTTTTACGAATTCAGTTGATTAGACATGCTTTTAGATAATTACAATTTAATTAAACCACTCAAACAAAATCTAGAAGAAAAAAAAACAGAATTTAGAAAACATTTTATGGATTTTTTTAGAGCCCTAATCATATATAAAGTGTGAAAAATGGCGCAATATGTTTTTAAAAATAAAATAAAAATGTCAATTTTAGCTTTGGAAGCTGCAGAGAACAAGCCTGCCGCTTTAAGGATGAGAGCGATGGAAAGGAAAGCTTCGCTGGCACCTGCCTGCTGCTTTCATGAATGAAAGGCTTGGCACTGAATGGGAATTAACTTGCAGATGAGCTGGTGGCATCTCTGTGATCAGACCCCGGTGTCGTCTTTCCTGCTACAACCATCCCTTATTAGCGCTCACTCTCCCTCCCTCACAAGTGTGCCATTACCGGCCGCCGCTTTGATGCCGTTTGATAAGAGCACCGATAATTATGATAATCACAGTGGCAATGATAATCGACTATGAGCTAATCACATAAAAAACACTTCCCCTTGTTGCTCGACCGCGGCGCTCAAATGTAGTGGGCGTCTCAAATTGTAGAGAAAGTGTGCTGTGCTTTTATGGGCCGCCGGCTTCCCCGCTATTTCCCAGCAGCACCTGGGAATTATTTGGGCTACGCTGCTCGGTTTAGGTCAGAGTTTGTGTTGCTAATAGTGGTTAATGAACTACCCAGAGGCTATAGAGCGGAGCCGGGTTGGAGCTAATGGGTTAACAGGAGCAGCCCTGTGTTTATGGTAATGACACTGACCAGTTAAGGGTACTTAGACAATTACAACACAAAGGCAATGAGTCACCACAGCATGTCTAGTAAACCACACAGTCATGCGTGCAAAAGATGACCGTGCCACACAGCACCGACTCTCTGATCTGCACAGTGTATTGCTAAATGTCCTCTTATTTCTATACATGTCTTTTTTTCTTTTCTTTTTTTAGACATTTAATTTTTTCCTTTATTATATTTTGCTATAATATTATTGTTGTCTTTTATTTTGTTTTAGTAATTTAATTTATTATAATATTTTCTGTAATTTATTTTAAGTTGAAATATTCTTTGTAGTTATTTCATATTATATATTTTTTGTATTTTTATTTAGTTTCATTTATATAGGCCAGGGATATATATATATATTACATAAACACAATGATTATTTCATTTTGCATGTATTTTTTTTGTAGTTGAATTTTATTAATTATTTTAATATTTAATTATTAATTGTTTTTAGTTTTTGAAATATTTGTTTTAGTAACCTTATTCATTTTATTGATAAACTTTTATAGTATTTTTTGTTTCATCTTATATTTGATCATTTATTAAATTGTTTTGTTTTCTGTAATTTCATTGTTCAATTTGATTTATTTTCATTTAAATACATTTTATTTATTTTTTGTTCAGTTTTTATTTTTTTAAATTTGAGTATTTCTAATATTTTAATATATATGATTATTTTATACTATTTCGTGTTTATTTTATTTTCAAGTATTTTATTTTAGATTTGATTAGATGTTGTGTTTTCCATTTTTTTGAAAATAGAAAAATATTTGTTTTGGGATTTATTTTGAGAGTCATGCGTCCCAGATTTTCATTCACCCAGATTTTATTTTATTTTTAATAAACGAGTTGTGAGCATGTGCATTGCCCCATGCGCCATGGCTCTGTCTGTCTTTTTTAGTTTTCATTTTTTGTGTTTTGGGCTTTGGGGAGGAAGCTTTGCTTTAACGCATTCGGGCAGTTCTGATATGTCTGATAACGCCACTTTCTGGAGAGTTATGATTCATCATGCACTGCATATGACTTATTTATTAATTTGACTGTTTCCATGGCGCTCCTCTCAAGCTTTCATTTGCTCGCTCATTCTCCGTTAGCTCTTTTCCAGTTTCCTCTCCATGTTGATCCAGAGTTGAAATGCTGCCCCTTCAGACCGTCGGAGGGGTGCTGTTTGTTCCTAGAGATGTTGGTCTGGACCTGATGTTCCTTTGGCAGTCCGAGTTCTGGCTCTGGTCTGAGTTAGTGGTGAAACAAGGAAATACTAGACTGCTTTCCCACAATACTGCTGAACTTATTCTGCTCTCACATAGGGCTGTGCGATATGACGATATATATCGGATGGATGAAATAAAAAGTCTATCGTTTCATATTATGTTCTATCGCTTATATCGTGGTGTCGCAAAATACATTGTTTCCGGTAAAACCTTTTCATCATTTGAGTGACTGATCTTTATACGCTGCCCACCACGAGACGTGACGAGAGACAGAACGACCAGCCAGGACAAAACCAGGAGCTCGTTACTAAACGAGGGATACATCTGTAGCATGGTCATGTGTTTTTAAGCACTGCAGTTTTAAAATAACCAATTTTAAGCCGTTGAAAATCAAACAACAGAGCTATATGCGTGCGCCGTCTCTTTCTGTGTGAGAGGAGCGTGCCTTTTCTTTTTTATCGACTTTGAACAATTACATAAACACACTTATATGCGTCAGAATCCCCGTCTTTGCAAGTATCCTCATAAACACAGCGATTTAGGTCTTAAGAGAGTAAACGGCAGAAAGAGAAAACGCAATGTAACAGTGTTTTAGATCCGGACTTCGCTCTTAAAGGGGAAGCGTTCCAATATTCGTTCTGTCTGTCGTTCATGTTAATCACAGCACACTGCTAAATCTCTCACTGCTCTCGACTAAATCACTTTTGTAACTTTAATGAGAATAAATAAAAAATAACAATAATAATGATATTTATAATATGTATATCATCTATACATAATACACGTGCTAATTATATCTATCATAGATAGATAGATATAATTAACACAGTGAAGACTAATTAATTTACACAATGTAGTGTTTCTTATTTATTGTATTTTGTGTCCTATTTATCCTATTGCAATTACTTTCTTATCCTTATTTCATCACTGACTGTGTATTTATCTTCAGTGAGGTTTTCTCTCTCTTAAGGCTTGTATTAGTTTGATATTGACATTGGTGACAAGGATTATGAAAATTATATGGTATTAAAGATTGTAATATAATAAAAACCTTTAAAAAAAAAACACTATATCGTGATATATATTGTTATCGTGATATAAAATTTGTCATATCGTGATATAAGATTTTGGTCATATCGCCCACCCCTATTCTCACATATAGGCTGGAATACTAGTGTTCTTACTGCATACTGCACAGCATACACAGTATATACTGCAGTGTTTAGCAGTGAGTGAGTCCTTGTCCTTCATTTACTTGCTGCTTTTATATTAAAATATTGTCAGATGTTGATTCAGAAAACACTCTGACAAATTTAATTCAAAGTTAATTTAGTTAAAGGGGTCTTATGATCGGGTGCTGCTATCGAACACGCGGCACCGTTATACACAGCGCTGGGAGATACAGTGAAGAAAGTAGTCGAATTCACCGCAGAATCAATAACATCTCTGTATAATCTTGTGAGAAGCTTTCAAATTCAGCGCAGAATTCTGTTAAAGCTACGGATATCAGAACAAACGCCACTGATGTGGAAACCAGAAAAACATTGTTCAGTAAACACAAATCTCCATCATTCACCATGGATTTAACACAACTACAGGAACAACTTGTGGCAGAAATGGTCTGTTTTCGAGTGTTTTAAAATGCTTCACACAACTTTTCCCAGCACTTCAAAGCTTTAAGTATTAGCCTACCTAAATTGAAAGTTATTTTTAATGTGATGACATTATTAGTTCATCCTTTATAGGTTGTCTCCGTTTATAAAAACTAAAGGTTTCATAATGTAGGAAAGCAAACACTTATTTAAAACTAAATTTACCACTGTATGACTGCAGAGACCGTTTCCATTTCCACTCCATATATATATATATATATATATATATATAAATATCTCTTACCGTAGTGTCTCAACTAGTGATCTACAGATACCAATTATGTAACCGATATTTATTTACTGTTATAAAGTGAAGTAAGTCCATTCTTTGCTTTGGTTTTTCCTTCTTTCAGTCGTCTTAACAACAACAAACAACTGTTGAAAATTAACATTTTCATGTAAAATTTAATCTTCAAATTACAACAATAAAAACATTTTATTTATAAAAAGCATCATCGGCAACACTGATATTAACAATAAGCTAAATAATGTCTAATGTGTTCAAATGGAGAAAATAAAGGACAGAAGTCAACTTCATTTTAAACTACAGTTTTAGGTTTAAACGCTGTTTAATAGACTAAAGAGTGAAGAATAATTCACTGAATAATATTCTCTGGAATATTGAAATAAGCTATAACAAACAAAACATCGTATTTTATTGCATTTCTTAACTGTTTTATCAGAATTATTAAAATGTTTTTGTCTAGATTATGAAAACTGCTGACAGCGGTTTATCTATTTACACAGAACTATACTCAAACTGAGATCGCTTGTGGAGATAATAAATCATTAATTTAGATAGAGATGTATTTATTTAGATGTTTATTAGTGAAATAATGGTTCTACAGTAAATGTTAATATAATTTAGTGTGTTTCAAACGAGTGAATCTTGTATAAAGTTACATGCAGTGGCCGTGCTGGAGCTTCTCCTGAGTGAACTGTGTGTGTGTGTGTGTGTGTGTGTGTGTGTGTGTGTGTCCACTGCTCCAGGTGTGTGTGTGTGTCCACTGCTCCAGGTGTGTGTGTGTGTGTGTGTGTGTGTGTGTGTGTGCGCCCACTGCTCCAGGTGTGTGTGTGTGTGTGTGTGTGTGCCCACTGCTCCAGGTGTGTGTGTGTGTGCGTCCACTGCTCCAGTGTGTGTGTGTGTGTGTGTCCACTGCTCCAGGTGTGTGTGTGTGTGTCCACTGCTCCAGGTGTGTGTGTATGTGTCCACTGCTCCAGATGTGTGTGTGTGTCCACTGCTCCATGTGTGTGTGTGTCCACTGCTCCAGGTGTGTGTGTGTGTGTCCCACTGCTCCAGGTGTGTGTGTGTGTGTGTGTGTGTCCACTGCTCCAGGTGTGTGTGTGTGTGTGTCCACTGCTCCAGGTGTGTGTGTGTGGGTGTGTCCAGTGCTCCAGGTGTGTGTGTGTGTGTCCACTGCTCCAGGTGTGTGTGTATGTGTCCACTGCTCCAGATGTGTGTGTGTGTGTCCACTGCTCCAGGTGTGTGTGTGTGTGTGTGTGTGTGTGTGTGTGTGTGTGTGTGTGTGTGTGTGTGTGTGTGTGTGTGTGTGTGTCCACTGCTCCAGGTGGTAAACCGATATATCGGTCGATCTCTAGTCTCAACTACCCAGACAGCACAAGTAAATCTGTAAGACGTCTGCTAAAGATCTGGGAAACATCTGCTGTGTATTCTGATAAACGTCTCGGAAGCAGTTTTACATGCATTCTAATAAATATCTATTTGACATCTGACAGAAAAGAGACATATTGCAGATGAGCAAACACCCTAAAAAAGATGTCTTACATATGTAAATGCAGACATCAAATAGACATCTCTGAGATGTACAAGTGCGATTAGGGTGAGTGCTTTACTGTCAGGTGCTCGTGCCACCTTCTGTAGAACTTAAAGGCACTGGTGTCCTCAAATGTTAGTCTGGAGCCCTACAATGGTTTTCGAAGTCAGAAAAGTCATAACAATGTTAGAAAAATGTTGTCCATGGTATAATATTCACTGCAAAACAATAAGAAATGCCGCAAATATCACAGCGAAATCCTGTAGGGACTGGCTACTTACTGACTTTTCGTCGTTTCTCCGATCACAAATGCAGACATGGTAATGTTTACGTGGCGTGATGCAACGCGGCGTGTAAAAAGACAGTATAAGTCATTATAATCAGTAGTTATGTACTCACTGGATGCAACAAATTCCTCGTTTATAATGGGTTTTATTGTTTTAGTCTCGTCACGCCGGGACACGGCATCACACTACGGTAAGGGGCGTAACATTTCCGTCACACGCTTGAGGTATTCGGCCAATCACAACGCACTGGATAGCTGGCCAATCAGAGCACGCCTCGCTTCTCAGAACGATGAGCTTTGTAAAAATCAGCTTGTTTCAGAAAGGCGGCGCATAGAGGAGCAAAATTAATGTTTTTTTTAACCTTAAACCGCATAAACACATTGCATTACACCAAATACACAAAATTATGTAATTTTTTTTTAGCAACGTCTAATTAACGTCCTTTAAGAATTTGCCAGACTAATTCAGACTGATGTCTTTTTGAATGAGTCATTTGTTCATGAATTGTAATTTACAAGTTGTGATGTATAGTTTTGATTCACTAAAAACAACCAAGCTCATGAGTCATTTGTTCTTGGTCTATTCTACTTGTGCCATGTTTTTGATCCACTAAAAAGAACCAGCTTGTAGTCATTTGTTCATGATATTATACTAATTGTGTTAAATGTTTGGATTCACTATGAATCATTTATCAGTAAATTAGACTGTGCCTTTTATTTTTAACTAAAAGGAACCATTTCATGAGTCATTTGTTAGTGAACTGGAGTATACTAGTGCTACTGTTTGGTTTTCGTTCACTAAAGTACCTGCTCAAAAGAGTCATTTGTAAGCGAATCAGATTACTCTGGTTACTAGGGATGGGTATCGTTAAGGTTTTAACGGTATTACTACTTTTATCGATACTGCTTATCGGTCCGGTACTTTAACGGTATTCTTATCGGTACTTTTTGTTATTTATATATATACATACATATATACATACATACATACACATATATGTATGAAATATATATATTTCTATGATAGATTAGCAGCTTAATTAACATGGCTTTATATTCTGAAATGTTAAATAAATATTTAATTAAATAAATATAAAAAAATCAATTTGTAAATGCACCAGTGTGCAGGCATTTTTAGTGTTTTATATACATAAGATAAGATAAAGAACATGAACAAAGAAACAAAGTTAAATAAACTGACAAATATACCATTTGTCATACCATAAAACAAATGTAAAAAAAAAAACTAAAAAAAAACGGTGCTTTCATTTATCTATGATGGTCTACTAACATTAATGTTCAGATAAGTAATAGCTACAAAATAAATCTAAAAGTGATCAAATATAAATGAACACTGCATAGTTTTCACTGTATATATTGATAGATTAATGCTTATTAAAGCTATTACTTTATTCAGATTAAGAGCTGTGAGTGATTTTCTCTTTGTATTTTGTTCTTTGATTAACATTGAAGAAGCTCCAATCTGTCACTGAGACAAAATATTGACACACAATTTTCTCCCAACTGTTCTCGTTCACTTTACGATATAAACTGTTTTAAGTGAATACTCTCCAAGCCGTCTGTTTTTACATATTGTGTGTGTATTTGATCGTTTGGACGCGCGCGAAGCTCAGTGTACTTTGCTTGTCTGTTTTGGAGCGCGCCGCGCGCGCACGCACACACACACACACACACACACACACACACACATACACACGCGCGCAAACACACACACACACACACACACACGCGCGCGCGCAAACACACACACACGCGCGCGCGCAAACACACACACACGCACACACACTTCAGCCTAAGGAACAGCATCTCTCGTGTGGATTGTACTTTCAACGTTTTATTATCAAACATGTCCAGCAATTTAGTAACTGTAAAGACGGCATTTTACAACAATCGACAGACGATTGATCTGATTCTGATGTTAAGTTTTGGTCAGGGAGGAACGAATGCGCGCCGCTGTGAAGGGAAGGAAGTTATTCTAGAAGAAACACGGCTATAATCTTTAGAAGCTAAAAAAAACATTAAATAAACTCAGTTTAATATAACAGCCACAGGCCTAAAGTGTAAGCATGTTTTAATTGTTAGTTCTCTCTTCTATCATAAACAGGGCTTTCATGTTGCGCATGCTGAAACTCCTCCATGTGAGCGATCGCGCTTCTGATTTGGGAATAGCAAAAATGCATCAAAGACAAGAGTTTGAATATTATTGCATATAAAAACAGCTGGTGACTCTGGTGGGATAGAATTTGCAAGATAATGTGTATATATATAGCAATAATAAATGTATGTGTGTTTTCATAATTTCTCCAGTACCGATAACAGAACCGTTAACGTCAGAGCTTATCGATACTCCGGTCTTTTATGATTTAGCCCCGAGACCGATTAAATACCGGGTTTCGGTACCCATCCCTACTGGTTACAATGTATTTTTTGTTGTCTGTAGCTTGCAAGGACAATTGCAGTAATGTTTTTAAATTTAGTTTCTAAAAAAATAAGTCACAAAGATGTGTAATACCAAGGTTTCATAATTTGTCACATTGGAAATATTAGATCATATTGCGTGCATTGCATTGTGGGATACATTATGATCTTTTGTATACTGTACATACAGACAAATAGATAGGCATGTCATCTGGGTATTTCATGCATACAGAAAATGTATTGTGCATAGTGAAGATACTGCAAAAATAATACTAGTTGCATGACAGTAATGCATCGCCGATGGATGAAATACACTGCAACTGGTTTTTATTGAAGTGCAAACTCTCTTCCAAGCATCTGAAACAAACCTAACATTTGTGCATCTCTCTCAACACTTCTGAGGATGTTGTTTAATGCATGACCCGCACCAGTCTGACCTAGTTCAGCATTAAAAACACTAGTCAAACCTCCATCCTCTCCAGACGGTCTGGTGTGGGTGCGAGAGTCATGCCGGTTGATGGCTTAACAGGACGGACTTTCCCTGCTCTTATTCAATCCGCATCCTCCCTCTTAATTGAACTGACAGCGCGGTTGTCATGGTGACATTAGGGCACAGATTTGGGCGTGGAGCGACTGATGGCAGGGATTTGCCCGTTGACCTGATTTCTGCCGTAATGCCACGGCTGGGCTTTATCTGCCCCTTTAACATAAATGCATTTGTGCCGTTTGGCTTAACGGTGTGCCAACTGTTGGCGCTAGATTACGGATGATGTCTGGAACTATAGTATGAAACATAAATCATTATGATGCTACTACTGTGAGTGCATTACAAAAAATGCAGTCCAAACTAGGTGTGTGTGTGTGTGTGTGTGTGTGTGTGTGTGTGTTAACAAAACAATATTTAATAACAAAAAATAACTAATTTAAAATAAAATACATAACAAAAAAGTTAATGATTTAATTAGTTTATTCTTTTTATATATTAGTATTTTAATTTGTTTGTTGAAGCATAGTTATGGATGATACTCGGAAACAATAGCAAGAAACGTGAATCTTATGATGCTATTACAGCGAGAGCATCCACAATTGTAATTTTTGTATATTTTTGGTTTTAGCTGTTTTATTTTTTTATTTGAATTAGTTGTTTCTTTTTTTCATTTTATATATATTTATTTTATTGTTATGATGATGAACAATAGCATGAAACGTAAATCAATGTAATTCCATTTAATTGTAAAATTATATTTTGGGGGGGGGGTAATATTTTTTTTTTTGTTTATTAGATTTCATATTTATATATTTTGTTTTAATTTTGTATTTATTTATTTTTAGTTTTTTTGTGTATTTATGTATTTAATTGTTGGCACACAATAATGGATGATACTCTAAAACAATAGCATGAAACACAAGTACATAAGGTGCAAATACAGAATTTTTTTATTTTTACTTGAATATTTTTATTTTTAGAATATATATATATATATATATATATATATATATATATATATATATATATATATATATATATATATATATATATATATATATATATACGTGTATATATATATACGTGTATATAATAAATAAATACATTTAATACAATGTAAAATAAATAAATACAATTTTTTTTATTTTTTTTTATTTTTATTTTTTTTGAATTGTTAGTGCACAGTTATGGATGATACTCTAAAACAATACTATGAAAGGTGAATCCGTAGATGATGCCATTGCAGGATTTAAATTGTAATATTTTGTTTTTTACATTTGTATTATTATTTAACTTTTTTTTTGTATATGAGTGTTAATGTTTTGTATTTAATCATTTCTTTTTTTCTTTTTCTTTTTTTTGACACACACTGAAATAATACCATGAAACTTGAATCCATATAATGCATTAGAGCGAGAGCATCCACACAAATGCGTTCCAAACCAGATGGATGGCGATCTCCACATGCTTTCAATAAAATTCCCACGTAACCGTTTCAAACAAAAGCAAATAACCGGCAGCGATGCTCTCCTGCTCGGCCCTTTATAGGCAGCAGGTTACCCAAGCAACACTGTCATATCTCGTTCCATGGTAATGGATGAGCGGAGAGACTTCTGGAAGGGTTTTTACTTCTCCTTTGGCTCTAAGTGGCCGTGGATGGCTAACGAGCAGCTGCGTGAGGAGGTGGGCGGTGATGAGAATGAGACCGGGTCATGTCAGACGCTCTCGAGAACAACCCTCAGACACAAGAGCCGCTCCTTCAGCTGCCGTCGCTGAACGACTGAGAAATACCAGCAGACGAGAGCCAGAAACACCGCTTTCTCCGAGAGACTGCTGTAAAAGAGAGATCGTTGGATGGGAACGAGGGAGATCAGAGGAGAATATGTGGGGAACACTTACACGTTTGTGCTATTGAAACTTGTAAAAAGGGAAAAAGCTTGAATTAACCAATTAATAATGTCTGATATGAGTTTGATAATAAATATAAATATAACATAAGTTTAAAATAAATAGTATTATTATTACTACTATAATATATAATGCACAACAATTAAAAACATAATTTATAATAATATTAATTTAATAAAAAACATTTGTGTAAATAAGAATAACATTTGTTACTGTTTATTATTATTATTTTCATCTTATTATTATTAGATTAAAATGCACAACACATTAAGTGTTTTAAATGCTGTAAGTGAATGTAGGCATAACAACATTATATTTGAAAAATATAATAAAGATGGGTATTTATTTTTCAAGTCTGCTAAATCTTGGATTTAATTGTTAATTTCTTAATTTAAGTAGACATTTACGAGTTATAATAAATGATCAGTGTTATTGTATTTGTTTGAGTGATTGATGATGGCAGGTAACAGAACATAAACAGAAATGACCATTACAAATCCAATACCAGTTAATACATTTAATTAAAATAAAAACACGAATTAATTGAGATTAAAAAGGGTTTATATTATGTTTTATATTTGTTTCATTTGTATTTCATCCTTTTTTAAATATGTATTGCATTACTTTGTTTTTTATTGCTGCCACACAATTAACATTGATTCTCCAAAACAGTAGCATGAAATGTTAATTAATAAGATGCCATTCATTGTTTTAATGTAATCTTTCAATATGTTTATTTTTCCATATTATTGTAAATTTGTATATGTGTGTGTGTATATATATATATATATATATATATATATACACACACACACACACACACACACACACACACACACACACATACATAGTGTGTATTTATTAGTGGTGGGCCGTTATCGGCGTTAACGTGCTGCGTTAACGTGAGACTCTTATCGGCGATTAAAAAAAATATCGCCGTTAATCTATTCTCAAAGTTGGGTTGGGAGCTGGGTCTATACTACGCAAGCTATGATGACTTTCACCCTGATATTTTAGCGCGGATGTATACCTAGCCGAATTGCACTGTAGGGGGCGAGAACGAGTCTTCGAACTAGAGGCTCGCAGTCCGTGATGGACAGATTGTTAACGGCTGGTCTGTGTGGTAATACAATCGGGCAGGACATCCAAACGCTCACCTATCATTCATCAACCTCAAATATGGCTTTTCATCTGAAAGATGTATGTAGTAGCAACTTTACATGGCCGCTCAATATGATGTTAACCTAGAGAAATGTGCGCTATTGAAGTGTTTGTGTGGAAGCACGTTTGCTGCAAGACAGGCTCCGGTGCGTTCACTTGATCTTAAAATCTCCGTCATTTTTGGTCATACAGATAAAAGTAGCCTAATACATCTTTCGAATCTGTAAAGACTCTACGTTTATTTGTGTGCACTCAGAATAACAACGAAACGTTGCGCTTTTAAGCAAACAGGATGCGCTTTAGGTCTCATGTGAACTTGAGCGAGAAACTTCGAAACTCCGTCTTTGAAAAATATATCTATAGAGAGTGAAATGTCTAAAAAATAAAAATAGAAGACGTGTGTGTTAGCATGGATGATTTACATGAAATTTAATCTGTGCAACACTGTGCATAAGATGGCTTTCAGTTCAATATAATAACAAAAAACGACATTTTGGGTTTTTATTCAACTAATAAGGTGGGCACGCTGTGATCTGTACTATATTTTTACTGTAATTGACAGTTATCGGCAAAAAAAACAAAAAAAAACAACAACACGGGAGTGGGAGGGAATGGGAGTCATTCTTCCGGGAGTGGAACGGGATTTTCCCCCAGTTTTTTCGTGGGATTGGGACGGGAAGAGATTAAAGTTTGTGATGCATTTTGGAAACAGGAGATGAGCCCCTGGTCTAATGCGCCACCTGGCTTGAGAAACCCGTTCTCAAAGACTTACTTTTAGTCATTATTTGGGTAGCACACATATTCTGAATGCCTTCGGCAGAATTCAAATGAGCCATTTTAATCTAGATTAATTCCAAAACTTATCTATGCCCACCTCTAGTATATATATATATATATATACACACTATATTGCCAAAAGTATTGGCACCCCTTCTAATGAAAGGTTTGACTACTTTAGTAATTTCCATGAGTATAAATCTTAATGTTTAAGCATATAATGATATTTTAGGGAATTGTGTGCTTCTAATTTTATAGCAACAGTTTGGACAGAACTCTTTTCTATTCTAACATGACAGTGTCTCTGTGTATAAGACAAGAATCAGAGAGAAATGATGATTCAGTCAGTGTGGAAGAACTTGACTGGTCTAATCCCAGCTGAACACCTCTGGTGTGACTTTAAATGAGCCACAAACTCATCACCAAACACTAATGACTAACTACATATGGGTACAGGCATTTCATACACTTCAAAACTGTTCCAACAGAGGTGGAAATACAATTTTTAAGTACATAAATTGTTTCCATCTTTGTTGCCACAGTTTGGAAGTGCCTTTTTCTCTTCTAAAGAAGGGGTGTCAGTACTTTTGTCCATATAATGAATGCACAAGTCATTGGTGTTTGGTGATGAGTTTGTGGCTCAAGGTCTGCATTTAAAGTCACACCAGAG